>VYZW01003295.1:2291-62393 GCA_013401315.1 Balaeniceps rex | reverse complement strand
TGATATTTAATGACAAGAAGACAGCCTGCAGCACTTGAAAAGGGGAGGCTAGGAAGGAATTGAAGCAAAAGGACTAAGAGTGTAGGGGAAGTAAAAGGATTAACACCAGTATCTATTGACAACATTAGTCACATTTCTCCTGGGTCACCTCATCCCTCAGTCTTGTTAGCCTAGAGAGCTGGGGAAAAAGTTCTCTTTCTGGATAGAGGTTGTTGTCAGGTGATTGTATCACTAATGCCATTAAGACTGCACTCCAAGCACTGAAAATATTAGAAGATAATCTTAATTGGTAAATGTAAGTGGAAACCTGTGCATTCCTGTGAAATCATGTTTATTCAAGTGTAGTTACTTGTTTCTGACCTTGGTCAGAATGGTGGGATATGACAGTTCTTTGTCCAAGTGAATTTTAAACATGGGCAGAAAGAGCGCTTATTGTATTGGTTTTCATTACAGAATTTAGCATATTTCTAGATCTGAGAATAGTTACTGTGTCATTAAATATCATTATTTTGTTGGAAAGAGGAGTGGTATTTGATTTCCCTTCCTTTGCTTTCTTCAGTTACATGTTACAAACCACTCCAAAGTCCTCAAATGAAAAGAATGTAAAGAAAGGTAAAATTAGAGCTTGAATGCTCATTTGATGAAGGTATTGTAAGATTGCACAAGGTTTTCAAGATGTAGCCCAGACCCTAAGTGGTATTTCCATGTCAGTTATCTGAGATAGCAGGGATTATATAAAGAATTTTGTTTAAGAATGCCATTCAGCTGTTGTCAAACGGAAGTACTGGAGAACAGTTTTGCTAAGTATAAATGCGACCATTGTTTTCCTCCAGTTTTTTGCTTTCTTGGGTGATATGCTTGGAAATTTTCTAGCCTGCAGTATTAGTCTGTAGCGGATCCCTCAACAAAACAAAAGCAATGAAGGATGGCAAAATGAGAATCCATGCAAAAGCATTCACTTGGAAATGTAGTCAGTGGTTTAACGTCATACCAACTTTTCTAAATCTGTGTTCCTGCAGTATTTCTGGATAGGAATCCAATTCTGATGTACATAGTACGTTTTGAGAGCTTCTCTTTATCAAATTTTCATGTGCTGTTCTAACTATATCTCACTTGTTTTACCTGCAAACTATGGAGGGTGTCCAACCCAGATGCTGAATACAGCTCGGAAGAGTAATTATTAAGGATCTTGCCCTGCCGTAAAATTTAACTTACAGAAGCATAATAGCATTACATATTGCAAGCTCTGCACTGTATAAAATTGAATAAAGATTTTGTTTTTCTGAACACCCATTTCAGTTTTGTACTGAAGGTATTCTGCAAATGGTAGGCACTGAAAGCTGCCACTTGTTGAAAGACTGCTCACTTCTCTTGTTTCCTGATGTGCGAGTCTTTGGGTCAGGTAACCAGCACATGTGGTAGTCACACAGTTAGGGGAGGGACTGTGTTGGGAGCTGTGTAGGCAAATTTTCCTTCCTGCCAGGCTCTTTTTTGCACAAGACCTGACCAGTTTTGTCTGTTGTGTGACACCCAATAACTGCAGACAGGCCAGCTGGGAAGGGGATGGAGTAAAGGAGTGTCAGGTGCTGCGTGTTTGTGATGGCCACACATGCTGCCTGGGACTTGGCACGTGTGTTTCAAGGAAAGTATTTTTCAAATGTCAACACTTCAATAAAATGAAAAGTTGGAACAAATCTGAACTGTGTGTTGTGTAAATTCTATCATGGTGTTCCTATGCAAGAGAAGCCTTACAAAAATGATGTAGGACCCTGTTTTCTCTGTCAGAAGGGTTATGAAACACCCTTAATACAAAAACATTGTCCAGCTCAATAAGAAACAGTAAGTACTTGGATGTTTTCTCACATCAGTGGAGATGTAGCAAATACCTGAGAAGTAAATGAGCTTTAACATTCTCTACCAAATAACACGAGGAGAGCACATTAAATTATAGAGAGCTCATAAGGTGGATGCTTTTACAACATTTCTTGGATTGTTTACTTAGAAGAAAAGGTGGGGCCAGCTGCTGTGGAAGGTGGCTTATAGCTAGACTTCTTGCAGAGTGGGATGTGGTATCTTTGTGCATCAGTCAAGGCAGGTTCTCACAAGCTTCATACTGGTCACTTAGGGAGATCAGTCAAGGAATCACAGCATTTGCTCTCCCCTGGATCTCGCTGTAGAAAACCATTCTTAGTACCATGAAGAAGTTGCTGTACGTATGGAAGTTGGAACGAATCTTGTTTCTCCATCATGACGAAATGCTGCGTGGTATACTTTAGAGTCACAGGCATAAATATTTTCTATACTCCATTCTGAATTTGGACCCCAGGTGTTGGTGCTATTCCGGCATTAATTACTTCCCAGCCTTAGTGGGCAGTGTGGACTTGGTGAGAACACACAGAAAACACCCACTGCCTCAGGAGTACTCCTGACTTACCTTACATACGACTTGCAGTGTCACAGCGCACCATTAGAAGGTAGTGCCCGTGTACATTTAATTCACATTCACAACTTTTTATTCTGTTGTGTCAGATGTGCTTTAAAAGTATGCAATTTGGGGTAAAATGTGATTATACGATCTAGTCTGCAGAGGGCAGAGCAACACCGCTGAGTGTTACAGTTCAGGCTTCTGTTTCACTAATACAAGCTCATACTTCTTTTTTTCTGGAATAATGAAGGTTTACATTCAACAGACCGAGGCTTCTTGCCTTTGTTTTCTAATCGTGTAATTATAAGTGGGGTAGCCAGATCTGTGGCAACTCCATTTGATTTTTGTATGACTTCATCCAAATGGTCCTCAAGTGGTCCTTGACCAATACTGAAGCAGATTAACTTTTTTAGCTGTCAGCTAAAGAAGCATAAAAAAATGTGTGTGTGTGTGTATACATAAGTATATGTATATCCTCTAACAACATCAGTGGAAGAATTAAATTGCTTTTGGGATTTACCTTTCACCCTGCCCAAATTAAGTTTCCCTGAAAATGTTGTTAAGCGGTTTTGGCAAGTAGAGGTTGTGTACTTTAGGATCTCATAATGTCCAATACAAAATTCATATCGCACATCACTCAAGAAGTGAAAAGATGGCATATCTTAAAAAGAAAATGGTAAAAAGCCAAGATTTAGAAATACTAAAAAATTGTTTCTCTGTCAGAAAGCCATGCAGAAGACCGGAGATGCTGCAGAGCAGCCTGAGTAACGACCGTGAGAATCATCCAAAGACCTGCATCCTGCCGTTCATTGGCCAAAAGTCCTGGCTAGGGTTTTGGGGAAGAGTGAGTTTTAAAAGGTTGTGTCAGCTGCACATTTGCAAACACCCTGCCTCCTATGAACACACGCACCCCTACACACACACACACAGAGTGGTTCTTTCAGTTTGAACGCTCTCCTCGTTCTTTGGGAATGCAGTAGGTGTGAATGTGCAAAGCAGATTTATAGTGGATGGAAGTAAATGTGATCTCTGATAATCGGTGACGTGTCTATTTCTGTAGAAGTGATGACATGCTTTTAACTAGAAGCACAAACATATTTAAACCATGAAACTAGAGTTTGCTTATTTTACTGGTAAAATAGGGAGTATCATCTAAAGTTAGCCTAGTTACACCATGAGTGATCTCTGTAACACTTCATTTTTTACTTACTTCCTTCCCTCTAATAGGAGAAATAGTTGAACAAAAAGGTTTAGTAGAGAAAACAGGAACAAGGAAGGCTGAGTAGCACACTGTGAGAGGTTGCATATAGAAAAGTATTGTGAAAACATTTTTTCAGGCAAGAAAGAAGCCATTGGTTTTTGTTTGCTTCTAAACTAAAGACAACACGCCTAAGTGAAAGAAACAAAAATAGCATGCTACAGGGGGAAGTTCAAATGCCCACAAAAAATTGCCAAAAGCAAGGACAAAAATTTGTATGGGAGGTGTCCTTTCTCAGAGTCTTTTAGGATTGCAATTCCAGGGGCTGGCCCAGAACACAGGGGTGAATCCACACACCCCCCACCCACTGCCCTTCAGTCACTTCCATCCCAGGAACGTGAGCCGCATAGGGAAGCAAAGTGCAGGAGGGACTTCATCCTCAGAGGGTACCTTGCTTGCTTCCATGTGAGGATGCTGTGGAGCACGTGAGCTGAGTGTGGTTCATTTGGGTTTGGGGTTTTTCCTCTAAAATTTGTGAGAAGGATTTCCTGCCGTATTTTGAAATCTGTTTCCTGGTGATAGGTTTTAGATACAAGAGCTAAGATAGTCAGATATTATACTGAGATATTATAGTCAGATATTGTATTTCAATATAAGAGCTAAGACATTCAGGGCTGCTAAAATCCTCTTAGCCAGTGGTTTATAAGTGTTATTCAAATATAAGCAAATGATCTTGACATTTTTCATAAGAGTTTAGTGAAACTCAAACCCTCACAGCTTATACTAGAGAACTGGGAGGCAGAGAGGAGGAAGACATTTTCATACTGGTCAAACAAATGCATAATATTCTAGCTCCAAGTACCTTAAATACATCTATTTAAAAATGTGGTTGCCTACTCAGGGGAAAAAAATGTTAAGTAGCTCTTGAATGGTGGTAGGATATTTGTAAAGCAGCCACAGAATTTTTCAATCTCTGTTTAAAGGCAAGCAATATGGCCTTACTCTAAGACAATGCAACATACGTGCTAGTAATTAAATACAGTAAGCATACATCTTTCAGCTACTGCAAAGAAGGTTTGGAATAGCCAGCAATCTGACTGTGCTCGGAAGCCTGTGTCCTGACCGCCCTGATTTAAACAGCATTCACAGGAAGGGGGAAGCAGCTACCAGAGACAGGAAGGTTGAATTTAGCATCAAACTCCTTATCTAGGCAGAGCGGGCTGCTCAGGATGCTGGTAAGAAAAAGTGTACAAATTGCTACAGCAGACTGCGATAGCTGCCTGGCCCTTCCTGGGAAGACCATTCACATCGATGTAATCAGGGTACAAGTCTTGTGCATACAGATGAGTTTAGGAAGAGATTATATCCTGGGGCTGGTTATCCAAAACAATGCTTTCCACGGTGTATTATGGTCTCATTCAGTCTTGGTTATTGTGACTTGCAGGAAGAGATTGATCTGTGTGCTGAAGTAGGAGGGTGTGTGTCTTTTATTCTTAAAAACTTTATCATAGTAAGAGTTATTATTAGTCTTATTAGCCCTAAAGAAATATAAGCCTTCCCTGAATCCTAATACATACTGCAATATGTGGTTTAATTCTTAGATTATAGGTTTTATCTCAGAGCTGGCACATCTCTGCTTCCAACCCCTTAGAGATAAAAGCTGTTGCAGCATTGTTTTACGTGAATCAGTGAGGCATCTTGTTTACAAGTGGTCGATAGGCAGCTTCAAAAGATTCTTTGCAGTGTAATCAGTTGCTCATTAACATATGATGCCCAGTTTCCTTCTGATTTCTGTTTATAACTTGGGAAATCCATCTACTTTGAGCCTACAGCACAGCAAGGCGCCATTCAATCAATACCTGCTCCTCAGTGGCTGAAATGAAGAGTTGACGCAAAATTGTAGCGTTCTCTGCATTGACTTTCCTATGAAAGATGACCCTTATTTCTCCTGTCTTCCCCAAAGTGTACTGCAAAATTATTTCAGATTTTCTCAAAACTTTATTCAAGCTAAGATTGAGACCTGAAAACACTTGAAAGCAGGCTTTTAGTTGCATCTTCCCACGTGTCCCACAGACCTCCCACAGAGGTCTGAAACACCTCTTCACTTTTTTCCATGCTAGATATATATTTAGTTCCATTCCAGTAAGGTAGGCTGGAAACAATTAAACTATGAAAAGGAGAGTACCCATGTCCTGAACAGCAAAAAAATGTATCTTTCCTGGGTAATTGCAAAGAGAACATTCTGGATTTGAATTGCTAAAACAAATTAAGCCAAGAAGATATTGGGGCCCATCTGTTCTGCTAGCTGAATGTGGGTACTGCACATCACCAGTCTCCTGAGCGGAGGAGGATACGGTGACACAGCCGTCAGCAGTCTTAGCACCGAGTATCCAGCCAGGTGCTTCACACCAGGGTTGCTAGTGTAAGCTAAAATCCTTAATCGCTCTGTTTTTGCAAAAGATTTTTTTCCCCTGTGGTATATTGGAAATCCCTCCTAAAACCTGGAGAGCATTACTTCTTTATAAAGCATATGTCTGTAAAAAAGTGGATAATTTCCAGATGTCAAATGGTTTCTCAGACCTTGCAATAACAATTCATTATTCGGGGTTCTCGGCCAGCGCTGGGCATGTGGTTACCTTGGGTATTTTCAGGATCCATCGTAAGGCAAATGACACCTTTAAAGAGGGGAAAAACAAACAGCCTAACAGGCACCTCACGGCAGAGAACACCTCATCAGGTTTGTCCCAACACATTCTCACGTCATTGTTCGATAGGATAACAGGCCATAAAAGAACGAAGCAGCTACTTTCCTTTTCTGTCAGATGTTGCAAGTTACTCATATTTCCTGTTCTGCTATTTAAAGGACTAAGGGCTGAAAATGGGAGTTCATTAACTTGTCTGAAATGAAATATTTTCCTGTCCTCCTACAGCCACGTTCGAATGAATGACATAAACACAGGCCTGGAAGGCGTCTCCGAGGAGCGGGTAGTGCCTTCTGCCCTGAGACAGGACTACCCGTGCTGGAAGCTCAGGCTGAACCCTGGTGCAGGTTGCCACCAGAAATCTCCCTCCAATCTGCAGGGGAGCTGGATATAGTATACGTCAAAGAAAGAGAGACCAGGAGTTCCCATGCCGGCTGTCCAGCGCGTCCCAGGAGGGACAGGAGGAACACCCCTCTGTCTGCTGCCTGATGGCTTGGGCTGTATTTTAGCCAAGAACAGAAGTACGTGGGAGAACGCGGGAGAATTTCAATAAGCTAACACCAGTGGTATTTAGGCACCAAATCCCTCTCTGTATTTTTAACAGTCTCCCCTTAACTGAGCACATTCACACTTCAAGCATTTAAAAATAAAACATTGCTTCCCACACTTTTTTCCTTTCCTCTCGGCAGTTGTTTTCTTTACAGACTTGAAACTATGCTTATTCATCCTTCAGAAAAAATCTTATCTCAGTCTGGACGGCCTGGGAAAAGCTCAGGGCACGCTCGCAATGCAAACTTTGAGGAAGTAAATTTAGTTTCTCAATGAGTCTAACCAATTCAACTGTCGCGTTTGACAACCATCCTTCTAAACTTTTGATGGAGAAGGAGCTTGCTGCTCTGGGATGTGCAGTCTAGTGCTGCGGGCCCTAACGTATCTTTGGGGCCCAGGAGGTCACAGGCCACATCTGAGAGGCCCAAGAAGGGTAACTAAGAAAAGCAAGTCTGTTGTCAGCAGCCTTAAATTTGCTCTGCTGGAGTCTGTGCTGCTGGGGAAAAAAAAATGTAACGTTTGCAGATTGAAAGAAAGGTCTGAGAGCAAGGCCACAAGTCAGGCAGCAGCAGCTGTTGTGTTTTTCAAAATACGAAGGCAAAGTCTTCCTAAAATGCAAAGAAGTTTGCAGGAAAATCTTTTTACTCAAATATGTCCTGACTCAGCACCAGTATGTAAACTATAGAACATGAACATACTTGTGTACAAACATCCTCACGTGAGTTCCTGCCATCTGGGTAGGTGTGGGTGAGCACTGAGGAGCCTGCTTACTGGAAAAGCACACCTGAGGAGCTCCCCTCACTCTGCTAATTATACATATATATATGTACGGCCCCAACCCATCCTGCCAGCTACTGGGCTCCATTTTTTCCTTCGTGCACCTTAAATGCAAAGAACGGGGCTCTCCGAGGAGCAGGAGCTCCTCAGTGGTTGCTACCAAAAGAGTAGCAATGGGTTTGAAAGAGGAAGGAGATGGAGGATGCTGCCTGGGAGATGAAAGCCAGCAGAGATCCTTCCACATGTCCTCCTCCCTTAAATCCCACACAGGTAGCGGGGATGTGGGGCTCAACCTTGCAAGAAGAAGGAGCCTGTCAAGCCATGAGTGTGCTGAGCCTGGGGAAGGCAGTCGCTGGCATCCAGAGAGCAGGGGAAGAGGAGCGGGAGGAGACAGGCTGCACTTTTTTAAAAGTTCGGGGAGTTCAGACAATGAGAAGTCACATACGTTACTTACCTTTTAAAATCTCTCCATAAACTGCTAGCCATTGAAAAAAAAAAATAAAGATCACACCTCTTAGTGAGGAAAGCAAAAAAATATAAAGAACGTAAGAATTAGAATAAGCTACAGCCACAGACTTAAATCAGTGTAAATAAAATGTGGTCCTGACCCAGAGATTTTTACATCATATAGCCTTGAGAAATTATCTTCATTTGATTCATGAAATAAATCAACATGATGCAAACAGCATCTCAAACTTAATAGTTTTGAGAGGAGTTGATGCTAAAATAAGGTACGCAGGCACTGAAACGCCTCCCAGCAGGACAGCCTGACGTGTGGTTGTGTAATGGGGATAAGTACAGCATTTCTTTGGAGCATTAACCTGAATTAAAGGATGAAATGGCTGGGCGGCTGGGCAGGGATCAAGCGACACTCCTGGTCACTTGCAGAGGCCTTGAGAAGTTTTAGAGAAATTGCAAGACCATCACTGAAATACAGAAACTGTCACTGAGGAGCGCAGCAGTTTTCTTGCAAGGGATTTCTTCTCCCTGCAGGACCAGATCCGCCCTCAAGGCAGCCGCGGCTGGGGAGGAGGGGGTTCGAGGAGGGGTTCAGCATCCCCACCCTATCACGTCTGCACCCAGCGCTTGGAGGGCACAGCTCTGGTCTGGCCCTGCCTGCCCCGCGGGCTGCAGTGGCTCTCTGCAGAGCCGAGCGGTGCTTTCCAGGGACAGCAGCTGGCAAAAGCATTAGGGACTGATGCAAAACCAGTTTATTCTGTCTATTATGCAGCTGCATCAGGAGTTACATGCCTAAATCCCTGTGCATCACAGTGGGGGAATGCTCCCCACGCAATGCTGCTTGTTGTCAGTAATCCTCTCAACTCGCTGCTCAAAATACAGCGTGCGGCAGTTGCTGCCACGCCATGGAAAAAATGTGGTACGCACCAACCTCATGTAGAGCCTCATCTTCATATGGGGTCAGGCCATGTAAACCAGGGCGATGCCTGCCGCAGCCGGTCCATCCCGCTGGAGGCATTCCTTCCCCTGAGAGCGGAGGCAAGGCTGCACACTGAAGCAAGGCACTGCTTTAAATCCGGAGCCCTTCAACAGGGTTATTCCAGATTTTCCTTGGGGAGCTAAAATCTGAATTTAGCCAATAGCATGTACACAAATGTCATTTGCTTGCGTTAAATCCACCAGCTTTGCGTCAGTTTGAGAGATACCTCCAAGGAACAAACCTCTCCACATGCTTTGCAACTTGAAAATGGATTTTAAGATGCTACAGCCTGTGTAGGACCTGTAACAAACTGTGCCCTTGCAGAACTGCCTTGTATCTGGCAAATGACACTGCTATCATCAGCACAAACTTAACCCTGTCATCTCCGTGATAACACGCTATATAGGCTTGCTGCAAAGGCTGCCCACCGGGGTGGTATTTGCCTTCAGTAAAGGGAAGACTGGTCCTTGTGTAAGCGTATTTTTCAAACACATTTTCAAATTATAGAAAAATGACAGTCAAAGGTCTTGCCCACTAGATGAGGATTTTGAGGCTCCCAAGCATTGGCTCACTCTGTTTCCTCACTGCACCAGCAGCCCCAGGTCTGCCAGGTTTCCTCTGCTGCTGGCATTAATACAGCTCCATGGTTTTGTTGCGGTGACTTTCATGCTTACAACTTCTTGATGGGATGAGCAGGGCTGGCACACACATATCCCCTCAACATCACCACTGCTAGCTTCTGGGAGGCTTCTGCTCTCAAAATCAGCTCCCAGAATTGCAACAGAATAAGGCCTGCAGCAAATGGTGTTAACATGTAATTGCACACTGAAAAAATCTTCCTTTGCCATTGATTAAAGGCAACACGAAGACATTTGGTTGATGTGTTCCCCTAAACTGATCATGTGTCTGAGCACTAAAACATACTGTAACTAGGCAAAGCAAGCTGACTCTAGGACAGCTTCACTCTAGGACCGGTTTAACGTGTGCTGGGGAAAAAGTGACGATGCCTTTGCTTGGTTTAGAGCGTGCTGGTTACATCAAACCAGCTGGGATGATTTTGCATCATCCCTTTCAGCTCTGTCTAGAGCCAGAAAGCCAGAAATAAGAACAGTCATCCAGACTTTGGTATTCTCCTAAGAAAACTAGTTTAAGAGTCATACCTCAGGAGCTCATCTAAATGTAGAATTGCATTAATTCAACAGAAACAATTAAATTAATTGAAGCTTTTGCAAAACGCTGTGCACGTACTCCCACTTGCATTTTAACCAGGTGTCTTTCATACCTGCCTCCACTATCACTTGCTCCAGTGGTTTTCAGTGCGTGCTTCCTCCACCTTCAGACAGGACACGAAAAATGAGAAAAGCAATTTGGCAACAGGTTTGAATTCCTCTGGAGTAAGCACTGGAAAGTATCTGGGCAAACAACAAATTTTAAAAGATCAAAAAAACACCGGCTTCTGTAGTTAGTTAAATGTACATGTAGCTAAAGCCTGGGGATGAAACCCACCACTCCCTCGGGTGATGAGGCCTCGGGAGTGATCTGGCCGGCTCGTACTGCAGCACGGAGCAGAGGTGCTGTGGCAGTGCAGTCGGTGGAGACCAAATAGCTGCAAAGTGGGATCCCACCCTGTCGCTTGTTTTCCCCAGGGCATCAGCAGTCAGATCTAGGGGACTATCCCGCCCTCACTCAGGAGGGAGAAGAGGAGACATGAGGGCCTGTTTGTGTACAGCGTGCTGTTTCCTCCTGCATTAGATGGATATTTCTATTTCAGTGGCTATCAGAAACTGGGAAAGGTTGTTAGCAACTGATAGCGTAGCTGCTCTTCTCCAGCTCCCTGAAAGAACTTAGGTACAGGAAGGGAAATTAAGCGAAATTAGGCACCTATTTCCAAAGTCCCCCTCGGAGCTCCTTCCCTCACTCCAGCAGCTGGAGACACACTGCGAGCAAAGAGCATTACCCCAGTGCACGCAGGGTTACGTTTTACCAGGGCATTGCACAAGTCCGGAGGTGCTTCCCTCCCACGTCACAGACATGGAGAGGTTTGAGTTGTTGCTTGTGGAGCTGCAGGAGGGCAATGCACAAGCTCTTTCTATCCCACCAAACAGGGTGAAAAAAGATACTTTTAAATGTTGCAATTTTAAATTTGCAGAAATTTCTTTTCCTTGCAAACAAAGTAGGGAGAATGCATTTTTGCATCCTATGATCAGTGCCAGCTAAGTTATCCCTTTGTCCTTTTCTCCTCTCTGGGGCTCCAGAAGTGATGCTGTTCCTCTTGGCACTTGTGTGCACCTCTCATGCTCTTGGGCCTTGGCTCAACAGCTGTCTCCAAACAGTGAATTTTCCATGAATCCTGCAGGCACATGGCCTGCACAGAAAGGTCCTCACTAAACTTGACCACAACCAATGGGGCACTCAGAGCAGAAAGCCCCTTTAGGACACAGCAGGATGCATGGCCCATGGGATGCTCTGCCCACCACTGCTTGCTTAGACGTTGACACTGTGGCAACTTTGGAAACAGTGACTTTATGAACGTGCTGGATGAATTATGTACAGGTTTGAGCTATTTCTGATTCCCACTGGGAATACTCAGCTTGCAGAAGACAAGCTCAGGTACTGCAGGAATGAGAAAAGCCAAAAACCCTAAGAAACTACGGATCTTTGTTCATGACTTTGGTGCTCTATGCTGCACGGAGATCCCATCCCTGCTACAAGCAAAAATGGGATGATCAAAAATGTGAGGTGATCAAAAATGTGAGGTGAGTATCCCACTAAAGAGAAAATAAAAGCCAGAGCCTGGACCTTTAAACCCCACGTGTGCCTCTGCCAGGAATGCCACAGCGCTGCCAAACACCGGGAGCAGCAGGTAATACCCTTGCCTGTATAACACTGTTTTCATTGCTTTTTTTTCTAATTTAATCAAAACCTAAGCTCTGTTCTGAAACATCAGACTGCTGAAAAACACCCTCAAGTCCCACAGGGTGTTCATAACCAGGCAGGTGGGTGTAAAATGGCTCCTGGCACTGTGGGGCCTGAAGTGCCCATCTCTGGCAGACGCTGCCCACCTGCCAGACCGAAACCACCCCCGGATGAGATGCCATGGAACTCGGAAAAACAGCCTGCTGGGCTGGATCAGGCCCCGCTTCTGACCGGGGATGCTCATCAATGCCTCTTTCAGAGCAGCAAGTTTAGCACACGACACCTGAGCAAACATCCCCGCGTTTCCAGGCTATTTGCATGTCCCAGGGTTTCCAGATGTTGCTCCCTTGCCTCCGCGGGTGCCCCCAGCTTGGCAGCACCCCCCTTCGCAC
Source organism: Balaeniceps rex (assembly GCA_013401315.1). Lineage (NCBI taxonomy): Eukaryota > Metazoa > Chordata > Aves > Pelecaniformes > Balaenicipitidae > Balaeniceps > Balaeniceps rex. The sequence continues at coordinate 49,996 of VYZW01003295.1, read as the reverse complement.
ACTGCAGAAGCAGGACCCACATCTTTACCCAAACCCACGTGCTTTAGAGTGGTTTTGAAGCAAGTTTAGCCTCACGGGTACTGACTGTGCTGGTCCTCGATACTTCAGCTGCTCCGATCTGTTCAGAGACATGAGCGCTGCTTTTTTTCATCAGGGAAACAGCTGTAGCAAAAGAAAAATGATCATTCCTTTGGTTTTCCTCTCCTCTCAAGAAGACTTGCAAAAAGCAGAGTTTCTGTGGCTTCAGCCTCAAACCCTTCTGAGGTAGCTTTCAGCCGCAGCTTCTGCAATGGCTTGCTTGCGCCACAGGCAGGGTGGCATTCGCTGGCGAGTGCAAGGGGAATGAGAGGTGCTGTATTTTAGAGTCCTATTTTCTGGGTAAGTAAAGACAGGGCGAACAAGGGACATTCCTCTGAGCTTGCAGGACCTGCCCTTTGTGCCCACCAGCGAGCCCCTTGCCCCATGCCCTGCGCTGCCCCGAAGCTTTTCTAAAGCTCATGCCTTTGCCGGTGTGGAGCATTGCTAGTGTAAATATTGAGAGCTGCTTTGGCCTGCTCGGAGGCTCTGCAAAGCATCCATATAACAGAGCTGCCATGGGTGGGTTGCTCTTAAAAAGCTATGGAATTGATTTTTCTCATGCTAATGTGACTTGGAGGGGGTAACGCTGGGGAGGAAAGTCTGCATGTTTGGAGACAAGTGTAAAATCAGATGTGCCTTTGACACATGTCCAAAGTGATTTTGGTCCAGAGAGGCCCGAGTATCCGTAAGGGCCAAGATGGAGGACACTGGAGAAACTCATTTGGGAGTGGGCAGGAGATGCCAGTGAGGGGCAGGAGGCTGCAGCCAGCCTCTGGTCCCCATGCCATGAGTTTAATAGCTCAGTTTTCTGTAAGCACTGTGAAAGACCGAAGGCTGAAGATACACACTTGCCACGCAGCCCCACAGGTATTGCAAGGTCAGGGGGGCCAAACTGCACCCTAGCCTGGCCCTCCTGTCCATGTCTCACAGCAGTGCCACCAGGCAGTGCCCGCCTGGGGCTTAGCACCATCTCTGTGCCCTGTGGAGACAGGACAGGGACTGGGAGCTGGCACTGGTGCCGTGCAGCTCCTCACCCAAAGTGCGTGGAGGAGGGTGGCGTGGGCTGGCCCCGTGGCACCATGCAACTGCCTGGGCAGCTCCAGCTCTCAGCTGGCCCCCGTGTCGCATATGCCCAGCTCGATGGCCGCAATATTTAAAATTGCCACCACCTTCATGCTGAGACCACGCGATCTTCCCTGACATCCAGCAGCATCCCCTGCATTTGTAGGTCCGGCTAAATGTGAGCTCCACGAAGCGTGCGCCATGCCAATTAGTGCTAATCACTGTTTACTCCCTGCATCCCTTCCCATCTGCCCACCTGCAGCAAGTTAAAATAAATTAATAATATTTAAATGAATAATGCATTTGTGATTCCTAGTAATTTCCCTTGAAGTAGTTATGACAAGCGCATTGACTGGTACTAATTCATCATGCTGGTTGTAATTTGGCCGGGATTCAGATGGGAGAACCTGTTTTCATAGCAGCTAATAAACGGTGGTTTATTGCTACCCTACCAGGTGTCCCATAGCTGCAGCCTCCTTCCCAGCACAGGAGCCATGAATGTCTGCTTCTCTTGGCACGTGCTTCTGGTTAGAGAGATGATACTTTATAAATAGGCCAGGTTGGTTATGATTCAGCCCTAACCACCACAAACAGTCTTTCTGTTTCATCAAGGGAAAACTGGGTGGAGCAAACATCTACCCATCGGTTCCACCTAATGCCGCGCAGCTCAGGCACATTAAATAGCACCTGGAGCCCAGGGATATGTTCATAGGCCTTGCCCTAAAACTCAGTGCAGGCTTAGGAAACCAAATGATACCATGACCTTGCTTAGGCATCATGCTTACAGCCATTTCAAGTTACACAGGTGCCCCGTGCTCCTGGGATTCCCGCTGAGACCGGACCTGCAGTGGGGACTGGCCCAGCAGCACCGCGGGCTCCAACCCAGCCCCAGGAGTCGATAGCAAAATGGGGAGCCAAGGGAAAAGGGCTGCAAGAGGTTGGCAGGATCCCCAGGTCCAGACAGGCAGTCGGGCTCTCCACTTACCCCACCTCAGCAAGGCAAGAATTAAATTAAAACCTGGCTTATGAAGGCTGCGTGGGCTCTGCTGACCCACACTGGGATGTCAGGTGAGGGGGCTCACCTTGTTAGCCAGAGAAATGGCAAAGCTGGGAGAGGAAGCCAGGGCTCAGATTTCCCTCCCTCTCTTGCCAGCACACCCAAATGCTGGAAGGGAATGTGTTCGCCCAGAGACCAAGCGGGAACCACTTACAGGGATGGTGAGGGGATTTGCTCATCAATGAGCCCCTGTGATTTGAAAGATTTGTCTTGGTGCGGGCAAGGACAGAGGGCACGTACCCCTAGGGGATGAGGGAGAGCTTGCCAAGTCCCTCCTTATAGCTAAAGATGCTAAGCTTCTGCTAAAACCATCAGTTAATAATAGCTAATAGGAAAAGAAAGAGAATTGAGTTTGCTGGTCCTGATCGAGGCCATAGGAAGACCTGATCAGTGATGGCCCCCGAGCCCGCGATACCCTGGGGTTGCTAGTAGCACCACGGAAAGCTGCAGTGGGTTTGCTTTGGGTCTACTTGTGTCACTGCACAGCAGCACCTTCCCTGCCCCGCGAGGTGCTGGAGCATCCCTGTTCCTACCCCTCCACTCACAGCAGCCACCTGCACTTCATGCCTTGATATCAAGCTGCCAGGCTGGGGGAAAAGCAGTTCAGCCAGGAGCAGGAGGCATCGCAAGGTCCTTGGGTTAGGTCTGGCTCTCCTTCCCCGCAGGAACAGTCTCATCAATGTCAAGTGCTTCTGACTGTTGTAAGTGAGAAGCAAGTCCCAGTCCATCCACTTTTGCTCACAGCTGACGATGCACTGCCTGCCCAGCGATGGCAAACCTTGAGGGTGTCCAGCCATGAGCTCAAAATTAAAAAAGCCTCGCGGCTGCATGGCCACAGTGGTGAGCCCGACCCTCCCCGTGTGCAGTCGGATGAGGAGCCACCACCGCCAGCGGGGAGCACATGCCGACTGTCCCAGAGGAGCTGCTGTTTGCAGCAGTGCTGCTTCTTTGCCTTTCGGAAGATGCACTGTGAAAGAAAGTGTTACTTTTTGGATCCAGGCTGGTTTTACTCACTCAATACTCCTTGCAACTTCAGGAAGATTGCAACCAGGCAAAGGACTGCTGGGGCATTCCAACACACATGTAGCTTTGCCTCATAAAAGGACAGTCGCTCCATGGCCTGAAGCAGTTATTTTGCTTGATATCTCCCTACTCAAAACCTGGGCAAGCAGCTGTGCAAAATAGGCTGTGGACACTCAGTGGGGTGCTGCGAGTTTATTTGGTATTTAGCCAGGCACCAGCTTGCCCTTGATCAGTGATCAGTCACCTAACGATGAGGCTAAGTCAGGCCTGGATGTTAGAAACCGCATTTTGATTCCCTACATGCTTCACCACACCATCAGAAACCATGTCTTTATTTTTTAAAAAAAATGCAAAAGCCAACCACAAACACAACTGGTATGTTTTAAAGTGGGTGGAGGTGGTTTATCACACACTAAGGCAGACTCAGATTCTTTCTCCAAGATACAGCTAATTTCACGTTAATTACACTTGGGCATCTCCCCCCTCTCCCAGGCGCAGGTCTCATCTAAAGTCCAATTTTCTCTGTTAGCAGCACAGAGCAAGTCTGGGGCCGGCTCTGTGCTGAGGGGTGAGAATGGGCATTTTATAGTCTGAAAGGCTACAGAAACCAAAAGCTTCATGCATTTTCTACCACATCATCCTGATTTTCTGCTGTAAACTCCGGAGAGACCTCACCCCTGCAACCTTTTCTGTAAGCCAAGATTTTGCAGCAGATAGCTCACTTGGCCAAATGACTAATCAGCACTTTATCCCTGCAGGTAACGGCACGAAGGCAATCCTACACCTCTCCAAGGGGCGGGCAGCATTCACTCGCCTCTCCAGCACCCTCCATCCCCTGGGGCTGGGCCGTGCCCATCAGTAACTCTGTGCCCACAGCAGCTGCATCGCCCAGCTATCTCCCTCTCCCCGTCACCCCAACCAGCAAAGGGCCGGTCGCAAGCAGCAACTCCTGGCCCAAGGATGGCCAGACACTGGCACACACCCCAAAATCATACATGATGAAGGGCTAAAAAACATATGTCTCACCTTAGTGAGGTTCCTGTTGGGGTGATGTAGGGTGCAGGGAGCCACATCCGAGCAGCCAGCTGCCCACGTGGTTACAAGAAGGGCTAAAAAGTACATGTTCTTACTGCTTCTGAAATAGAAAAATCAGATCCCAGAAAATTTCTGTTTCAATCAGGACGTTTAAGTGGTTTTTAAGCTGTCTGGTGGGAAAAGGGCTGCTTGAAGCAGGGGTTTTGGCTTTTGATATGAGGTGTGCTGGTGCTGGGCTCCACTCACAGTACGTGATAGGAAGCTGAAGGACAGGGGTCAGCATGGAAAGAAGCTGCACTCACATTTAGGCAGACTCTCATGCTGGGCAGCACCCAGAGCAGCAGGCCCACAGCCAGTCCCCCAACACCAAACAGGGATGGGGGCTGGCAGGATCCAGCCCTCGGTCCTGATGGTGCCAGGGACCCCATGCTGCACCCAAGCACCTGCAGCTGGAGCAGAGACCAGTGGTGCTGGCAGGCAGGGACAGGGCAGGGACAGGCCAGGGACCGCATCACACCAGCCCCAGAGGAGCACCAGACCCTCTGCTGCATTAGAATAGACGAGCAAAAGTGCTCCTTAGTGGAGCCACTCCAGCTTCCCTCTCAGGCAGTGGGTTTTATTAGCAAATTATTAATAATTTTTGCATTATCGCTTTCTACAAAACTACGGCTTTGTTCCCTCCTTCCTGGGGAAGAGATCACCCCACCAAGAGAAATGTCCAGCAGGACCAGAGTCGTCCCAGATCAGCCTGACCACATCTCAAATCCTGGTTCTTTGAGGTTTTTTAATCCATTTTACCTTCTTGTTCTCTAATCTATCTTCCCTTCGTCTTTCTTATCTCACTTCCAGGCCTTCCTCTCCCTTTTTTCCCTTTGCAGCCCCTTCCCTGGCTGTCCTCCCCTCCCTTTTTGCAGCATTGCAGGGAAAACCATCACCCCTAAACATGGCTGCTGGTACTTGGCAGTGCAGATGATGGCCTCATGTCCCCATGTAACCCCCACCTTGCAGGCTCAGCAGCTATATTGCAGGCTCACAGCTCTTCCCTGTCTGCATCTGAGCAGGCAGCAGTTGAAGAAACTTTCTGGACCTTGGCAGGAGCCCACGTGGTGCCTCCAGCAGTGATCACACCACCGGCAGCTGCCCAAAAGGGAGATGCTGGGTTTACCCAGGCCAGCCCCAGCCCTCCACTGCCAGAACTTTGGCCGTGAAAGATGTTCCTAAACTATTAAGCAAGAAGAGGGGGCTGCCTTGCTTAAAGGGTTTGTACTTTTAGGTCATTACACCATTTGCCACAGAGGCCAAGGGTGATGGATTGACCCAGGGAGGAGAACTGGAGGTGAGGAGAGCGGAGATGCACCCACTGTGGCAGGATCAGGCTTTGGAAAGGGCTTCAAAGCCATTAGCTACACCGTGGCTTAACCAGGAAAGATACCAACCAAAGCTGCCAAATAAAAGAGAAGGTAAAAAGCAGAAGCAGGGTGGCACCTTGCACCAAATTCCCATCTCTCAAGAATTCAAAGATCACAAGTCAACACTTAAAAAGCAAGAATTTACATATAATATACTTGGGCTCTTTATTTCTTCAGATTGGGAGCCTTTAGGGTTGTGTAGGGTTGTGTTTCAGTTTTCCTCCCAAACCGCTTACTGCGTAATGAAACCTGACATCTTGATGTACTTCATGTTACTCCAGGGAGGTGGAGCTTTAGAAAAACACCAAATATATCAAGAGCCAGCAGCACCGCTTTCATTGCCCTCTGCAGCCAGCTGCGATGCTAATAGCCAGCAAGAGGGCTCCTCCGCTGTGGGCTGCTGGAGCAAATTAACCATCCTGACTTCTCTGCTGAAGGGGAAAGCTGTGCAGTGTTACCAATCCAAAAGAAATTACAGCAAAACGTGAGAGGGACAGAATCTGGTTGGGAAGGAAATTAATGACCAGCTGCATCATTCGCTCCCCACCGCTTTGAGGGAAGCATGGCTGAAGCAGCTCGCCACCCTTGCACCAGGTAACGTTACAGCATCATCCTGCCTGCCTGCCTGCAGACAGGCACCCAGCCTTGCTTTGTGTTAGGAAAACACAGCGCTTACCGCTAACCAAAAATGAATGCACAGCGCTGCCGGGGGTCTCTGTACGCACAGCCTCCAGCCAAACTCTTCCCTTCTCCGAGGGCTCCTCTCATTCTTGGTTTCTCACCCAGTTCATGTTTCAATACTCAGAGGTACGGTTTTAGCCAGGTCTTCTGAGGAGAGCAACCCTTCTCTCTTACACTGCACACACATGTGCCTAAACAGTGTTTGAACCTGCTCACCATATTTTAACATAATTTGATAAGGAAAAAAAGAAAAAAAGGTAGAAGCCCTGAAGCCTGCGGAAGTTTTGTGAACACAGAGATAGCAAATAAAGATCTTGCTGTCACCCTCATGGCAGTACAGGCTGATAAATGAAGCCGGCTTGCAGCAGGCGTCAGGGAACCCCGCGGCAGAGCGTGCCCCCAGAAGCCCATCTCGCCTGGCTCACGCAGCTGCCTATTTACAGCACTTCTGTAAAACTCTTGCTATGGACAGTTACAGCATTTCAGAAACGCATGCAGCATCTCTCTCATCCTGTGTGGCAACCGCTTCACGTTGCAAACAGCGGCTCTGGCACTACATGTCAGCTACATGGGTACCAGCGGGGCTGAAGAGTTCAACGGAGAAAGGCCCCAGAGGATACGGTGACTCTGCACGATGTTCAGCAGATGCCCTTTGTACCAGGGAAAGCACGGCGTAAGCGAGGTTATGGCAATGAGCAGGTTTCTCCGCATGCAGCACGGTCCCCCTGTGATGTTCTCCGCAACTAGGTGCCTACTCGGTTTGAATCATGAGCCTCCTGTCTGATTTCCTTCCATGATAAGGCTTTTAATAACTAACTGCATATACAACAAAGTAAATATTCAACCAGCTCAGAGCTAGATTGCAGATCAAATATCTTCAAATCTTTCTTCTTTCCCTTTTAAAAACAAAAACCCCACATGCAGCCTGCAGGGGAAAAGAGTGCTCGCTTAGCACTTCCCTCAGCTCATCAGATAAATAAGCAACTACCAGTTTTGTACTTTACAAAAAATAGGCGAGGCAGCTGCTCCGCAGCATACCATGGTAATGTGATGGCAGAGAGCCGGATGCCTGCCGAAGCCTGGCTCCTCTCCTGCGATTGCTCTTTAGCTCTGTCCTCCAATGCAGCGCACTGGTGCGCCGGCACGGGCTGCCTGAGCTGTCTCTGGCCGGGAGAGGAGGTAGGTGCCATCTCCAGTGTCCTTCCCCACCGAGTGGTAGGGCTGCATTCATACAGACTCAGACTAAAGAAAAACTCCAGAGAGACCGTGGCTACAAAGTCCAGGCTCAAAACAGAGGGAGGAAAGAGGGAATAGGAGACATATCCTCTTTCCCGGTTGTGGATCCTGCAAAAGCAGGTGCCAGCCCCAGCACAGGATGTCCCCGGGAAGACCAGACAGAAGCCAATGTCCACCCGTTTCTGCAAACCACCAGGGCTCACCAGGAGCACCTTCTGCAGGGCAAGGCAGTGGCACTTGGTAAGGGGGGTAAACTCTCCTACCCCCATGGCCGGGGTCATTTCACTGAAGGAGGGACACAGATCCTTGCGTAAAACATCCGCACAGGCAACAGCGGAGAGGGTTTCCAGATGTTCAACAAGTCACAACTTCATCAGTGTCCCCATCCCCAAGCCCGAGCAAAACGATAGCCGACACACTCTGCAAAGTGCTTTGGGTCTGCTGGGAAGTTACTTTACAGTCCCCCTCATCCAGGTCAGGAAACTTACTCATACGAGCTAGCAAACCGGACCTGTGAATGACATGTTTGGGGCTGAGCAGTGGCACTTGATTTAGAGCAGTACTTCGTTGCAAGCAGCAAATCTAAGATGGGAACAAAGTCTTCAAGCTTCTCGTCTGTGAAGAGTTGAAACTTGAGACAGAGGAAAAACCTAAAATTAACCCTGCACTGCTTAAGCACAGCTTTGGCTGCCCACCGAGTGTTAAGTGTCAGCTGTGACTGTCCCTCCACCTGGTGGAGTAAGAGTAACATTCTGGTGGAGTAACACAGCTGGGTCTCACTAACAGCTCAGTATTTGCTCTTGTAGCACCAGGTGCTGAACAATTTCCCCACGGGACAAGTAACAACTGACAGTCACTTACCTCCGAGCATTTTATCAGGGTGGGAGCTCATATTCATGAGCTTCAAGTAAATTGTGTATCTCTGTTCACATTAGTTGTATGGCTACCTTTGCTGTTGGGCCCACACGGATAATGATTCCCTTAAAGGGTTTTGATTATTTCTGTTAAGAATTGTGTTGCAAAAGTGACTGGCAGCACCTAAAAACTAAAGTTTTCCTCCTTGCCCTCAGCTTATAGGCAAACAGCAGAAACTGGCTGTCTTTCCCTTCCCCGCTTTCCACTGCAGCATGCTAGGGAGAGAGCAGCCAATTTTCTTTCACAGGTGCTCCTCTATGAACCCCTTGGGAAGCAGCCTCCATTTCCACATCAGATGTGAGCATTCCCTTATCTGTGGTTGCTCCCCAGGTTGGAAGAGCTGCCCTCCTCACAGTTGCAAGGAGTTTCGTGCCTTCGCCTCAGCGGAGCGCATCGAAGCGGAGGCATTGCACAGCCCTCGCCTCGGCACAAGGAGAGGACAGAAAATGGCCGTACCCCTGCTGCTGGGGAGCTCCCCAGTTCACAGCTGCCCGCCACAGCAGCTCCTGCAGCCACCACTACCCCACATTGTTCTTAAGACAAGCTGCATTGGAAATCTACTAAGCACGGCTCAAGTTATTGACAGTGCCAAGCTAACGGGCAGGGGACTGCAGTGTGTACGCGGGGAAAGGGAGGATCAATGGTGTCTTTGATAGGATGAATGAAGCTGGGTAGAGCAGGGGACTTAAAGATTTGGGGGAGGGTTTCCAAAGGCACTGAAGAGCTTGGCTGAAGGCTGCATCTCACACTGCACTATGTGCATATGCCCCACTCGACCCCAGTCACATCCCTGGGAATGGCCCATGCTCGGCCCGGGGACACAGCTGCTGGAACCACACAGACATCGCCTAGGGGCAGGTGGGCTCTGATACAGATTTAGACTGTTTAGAGCTTTACAAAGTATAAACTGCACCTTACATCCACCTGCTAAAAAAGCCCTGACAGCCGCTAGCAGCCAGTGCAGCAAGGGCAGGGCAGCACGGGCACAGCAGAGCACAGGAAATCCTCTCCTTCCCCCCACGGCCTCTGCACTCCCAGCACAAGCAGTTACACAGATTACAAGAGGAAAAGCCCATCTGCAGCATTACTTTATTATTTAACCTCCATCCAGCTACCCCCATGCCAGGGATCTAGTGGAACATGCACGTAATTCTGCTTTGGCTTCTCCGTGCATAGAGAGGCCCGGTTGCTTGGTTGCTAACAGGGGTTAGCTTCAAACTACACAGACTGCATTCTCCCCACACCCCAATACCCCTGAAATGCAGCTCTTAACATCCAGATAGCACCATTGTACGGGTCACACACCCTGTACAGTGGAGGACAAACGCAAAGAGGACCTGGTGCAACCTTCCTGGAGCCACAGCAGTGCTGAGGGTGCTCCTGGTGCACAAGCATGGTACAGGGGGGATGGATTTGCACGTGGATGCCCAGCACCATCATCCCTCTCCCCAAGACAGTAAGCACACTGCTTCTGGATCTTGTCACCAGATTGCTGTGATCGACGAGAGGAGGACACTGCACAGGGCAGAGAAAGGGAGTCAGGAGGAAATGAGCACACCAACTCCAAACACTGCCCTGGGCTTCCCTTGCATTGCCCCAAACCAGTTGTTTCTCTGTGACTCATCTCCCCTTTTTTCTTCCAAACTCGTTAAAGAAGGCAGGTCTAGGCATTCATATGAAGCAAAGCAACAAAGAAGCCCTTATCTCAGCAGGGATGCAGGGCTGTTTCCCTAAGAGCCAGGTGTTGCCTCGCAGAGGGAGCAGGAGCAGCACCACTCCCTGCTCCCCCAGCCTCCCTGCCCGCAAGCTGGGCGATGCCTGCACCGGCACACGCTCCTTCCCCAGGGCAGACACAAGTGCTTAACGCCCAGGCAAATGCCCATCCCCGTTTGCTCAGTGGTTTCTTGCTTCAAGCGCCACATCCTCCCCCCAGCTTCTGGATGGTCAGAAGCACGGCAGCGTTGCAAACCATGCCAGGAGGGTTATGGTTACCACACCAAGCGGAATATTCCTCTGCCTGCGTTAAACTGCTTCGGGCACTAAGGACAAACACATTCAGGTGAGGAAAGTCCTCTTCCCACTAGCATAAGCTGTCATGGTACCAACACCCACAGATGTGCTATTTTAGTCATCAGTGGACAGACAGGTGGGCATGATGCACCATGGGCCATGTGTCATCCGGGATGCAACCACCCCAAACGTGGCAGGCTATGCCAAGATGTTTGGCACATGAACCCCAGGCTGAAGCAAATCAAATCATCGCACTACGCTGGCAAGGCCAAATCGAACCAGTGTCAGCAGTTCTGCTAGAAAACAGAAAATAAAAAGTATTTAAGAGGTTGGATAATAATTCTCCCACCAAGAAAGAAATATGGTATGGGTGAGAAGGCATGGCAGAGCAAAGGGATGGCGACAGGGGGAGGGAAACATCCTTGTGTGAAAAACCTAGGTACAAATAAAGAAAATATCAGCAACTTTTAGAATCTCTTCCTTCATCTTTCCAAAACCATAAAAATTCAAGGTGGTTTTTTTTTTTTTTTTGGCAGGGGAGGAGTGGGACACGACAATACAGGGGGGACCAACAAAACTGAAATAAAGAGTGAAGTTACCAAAAGTTTACACATGTAAAGCAGCACTTCAGGATCCAACTTGCATGAGGCAGAAACATGCCCTTGCAGCAAAGGCAGCTAACAGTATCCCCAGCTGCATTAGGGAAAATACTGCCAGCAGGTGGAGGGAGGTGATCCTGCCCCTCTGCTCAGCACTGGTGAGGCCACACCTGGAGTGCTGGGTCCAGTTCTGGGCTCCCCAGTACAGGGGAGACACAGACATACTGGAGAGTCCAACAAAGGGCCACAAAGATGATTAAGGGACTGGAGCATCTCTCCTGTGAGGAGAGGCTGATAGGGCTGGGACTGTTCAGCCTGGAGAAGACAAGGCTCAAAGTGGGACCTCATCAATATGTGTAAATACCTGAAGGAAGGGTGCAAAGAGGACAGAGCCAGGCTCTTTTCAGTGGTGCCTGGTGACAGGACCAGAGGCAATGGGCACACACTGACACACAGGAGGTTCCCTCTGAATGTCAGGAAACACTTTTTCACTGTGAGGGCAACCAAGCACTGGCACAGGTTGCCCAGGGAGGTCGTGGAGTCTCCATCCTTGGAAATATTCAATAGCCTCTTGGACATGGCCCTGGGTAACCAGCTCTAGGCAGCCTTGCAGGAGGTTGGACCAGATGACCTCCAGAGATCCTGCCAGCCTCAGCCACCCTGTGATCCTGTGACTTCACACGGGAGGCAGACAGGCACTGTCTTCCTTCCTCTCCCAGTTTACACAAGTACAGAGAGACCGAGAGAACAGCTCACAGATTTTTCTACAGCCAAGGAGCCAGGTCAGTCCTGGTCTCATGTCATCGGCCCAACAACCCACAGCACAGAGGAGCAGAAGGGACCTTGCGTGGCACTGTTGGTCCCTTGCTATTGCAGGCAAGCATGTTATATACATTCTGTGGCCCAAAAAGCTCCCTTTTAACCCTGCTTAGGTTGCCACCGCATGCTGTAATGAATAGGATCAGCCACAAAACCGGGAGGGGCAGAAGCTGGCCTCGGGCACTAGTCACCTGTACGCCAGGCACTGACGCTTGCACAAGCAGGACAACTACATGCACCACTGACGCTCATCTGACACAACCGAAACAGCCTCTTAAAACAGGTACCGCCAAAAAGCGCTGGATCCAAGACAGAAACTGCAGATAAAGCTTCTCAAGGCAGCAGCTTCAGTGCCAGGTATTCATTGCCGAGCCCCACCTACCCGACCAAAGGCAGGTGACACGCACAAGGCATGCTGCCGCTTGCCACTACAAGCAGACTGCAGTCTCTGTACTCGCTCTACTAACCAACTGCAAACTTCACCCAAACCTGTCTGTACCCCGGGGTGATCCTCCCCACACCCCCTCACCAGCTCTGAGCTACCTGGCCTGCTCAGGTAGGGTTTGTAGAGGCACAATCAGGCAGCAAAAGAGCTCCCAGCATTTTTGAAGAGCTCCCATAGAGCAGCCAACAGTGCTGGGCACCCCGTTCCAGGGCAGATAGGCACGGGGCGTTTCAGACGAGACATGGTTCCTTCCCCATGTGTGGTTTTGGGACAGCATGGTGGGAAATCACCTGTCTCCAAAACTACACCAAAGGAGCCTCCGGCATTTGCAGCCAGTAAGGATCACACACTGCACTTTTCAGCATTAATTTGTACATGCTGACCAGCAACAGCAGTAATAATTTTTCCTTCCCAAATTGTTCCTGTCCCTTGGAACAAAGGGTGACAGGGACCACGTTAGCGTTGTACTCATCTGCTGCTCAAGACCTGCCGTCATCATCTGTAAGCCTGAAGCCACCAGCTTCTACTACACAGCACATGGGGGCTGCTTTGTTTTAGGCGTGAGCAGAATTGCACTGCGCTCGTTTGAATCGTGTTAAGTATTTCCTGCAACAAGTAAAATTCACAAAAAGAAGAGTTTTTCTTGGACTTACACATTTAGCTTCCATTAAGGGAGGCAACAAACCCTTTTCATTATGCACACTACAAACACTAGGAAGCAAGTACCCCAACAGAGGGTAACCTTCCTCCGCTTCCAGAGATCTCGTATGAGAGGAGCTATATCCATCACTAAAAGCCAAAAGAGAATTGTATTCAAAATGGGCTTTTTCATGCGTTCCTCCTCTCATACGCTGTTTCAGTGCTGTTAAAAACATTACACAGCTCTCTTGTTTAAAAGCCAGGTTGGTCCTTCCAAACTTTAAGACTCCTCTACTCAAAATGCCAAGCTATATATAATAAAGGTCATGTCAGATGCACACAACGAGTACTACTATTACAGACTTTCTTTTTTAGTTTTTTAAATTGTAACTTTAGCTTCAGAAGAAAAGCCTCAGAGCAGACTACAGGCCCTCTAAGGCCCATTCTCACTGAAGCTGCTTGCCTTTCCTTCTGCATCTGGCAGGAATCTCCACAGCACTTTGCATGCTCACGGTAGACTGAGAGGCCAGGTCTTTCCTTCCAGACAATGCTAGTTTACGAGCGTGTTCGTCTTCTCAGTGTAGCAATTAGCTCTGTTGTCTTCCTTATTCCCGGCACACACGTACACATCCCACAACCCATTGTAACGCCGCAACAGCGCTCGCATCATTCCTGTCAGACAGGAGAGGCAGGCTCAGCCCTCGGTTATTCATCTTATCTTCCAGGGCAATACCCTGATAAGGGAAGTATGAAGCAAGCCAGGTGGGGAAGGAAGGAAATTACCTATATATTTATATATACAGATGTCCCAGCTCATTTTGGAACTCTTATTCTGGAGAGACAGCACAGACCTGGACTAGGGCAAACAGGCAGCAGAAGGAACCGACTGCTATTTCAAGCAGACCAAACAGGTCCCCTTCCTTAGCTGCTAGAGAGCTTTCTCAGAGACTGCTGATGTTACGCAAACCCGTTACAAGCTCACAGGTTAGAACTGCTCAACACCAGCACCAGGCTCTATAAAAAGCAGCCAGCAAAGCCCTAACTCTTACTACAACAGACGATGATTAAATTTGCATACAGGCAACAGCTTTTGGAGAGAAAAATCTAAGCACTAAGTCTAGCCAGAAGCTAAAATGAATTGCTAGCAAGCCACTTACACCTGTAACAGAGCTGACCAAAATTTCATCAGCAAAAAAGATGCTCTTGAAGATCTGTTGAAAGATTTAAGCGCTTGAACTCATTAGCATTATGCCTCAGAACAGTGGAATAAAATGAGCTCTTGCTTTCTGCCTGAACACCACTTAGGCTGGGGGCATCATCTTCTGTAAAAGGATTTCTAAAGAAGGTTTCTTTTAGGTATGTTCTTACCATTTAATCCAGTTACCCTCTGTGTAACTGAGAATGACCCGGAACAGGGCGGGTGGAATCTGGTCTCTCTACATCACCTTAGGTTTTGCTGCTGCTGTTGTTTGGTAGCTTTTTATGCTTGCAGAAATTTACCTGAGACAGAGGTTCTTAAATATTAGATACAACTAACTGCAAGTTTTAGAAATGTAAAACTTCATCCCAATGGAAAGATTATTTCACTCAGGCAGGCTAAACAACAGATGCACTAAGTGCCCCTGAAATGCCTCCTACTCCTTAGGAGATTATTTCACTGTCAATTCATTCAATTTACATTGTTTTTATCCTAAATGTGTCCAAGTGCAGTTGAATTGTTGTGATTTTTACTCTGGGCACAGGTAGTAGTTTACAGACAATTAAAAAACAATTTAGAAAACAATGAATCTCCAGTCTGAAGATCAAGATTCAGACTTCTTATTCCCAATGGAGCTCAAGAATATTTTCAGGTACGTGCAGTGCAGCAGAGCTGTCTATCACTGTACAGCAGACCCAACGCCGCTGTGCTGCACTCCCCGGCAGCTCCAAGCTCGGTCACAGCAAGGGAACAGAGCAGAGATTCTTCCCGGTGACAGCACCAGCTATCCGATGAGTCACGGGAGTCAGAGCTGGCAAGAGACCGGCTGCAGGCACAAACAAGTAGCTCAGATTTCATCAAATGAAAGGCAGTAAACAGCCAAGATACTTTCTAATATTTACTACAATAATTTGCTACTGGGGAAAAAAAAAAAAAACAAAACAAAATCAGTACTCCGACTCTACTCCAGCTGTATCTGCTAACAGAACCAGGCATTCTTCTGTCGGTTCAGGTAAGTTACAGGAAAATACAAAAATCACAATATGATCTGTAATCTGCTTCCACTTAAACATTAACCAGCAACGACTATAACCACTGTTTCATTTGCATTAAGAGATTAGCTAAAGCGTATCCCCCAGGGGGAAGGCCCCACTTAAATACAAGGTTTCTGCATGTCATTTTCATAATCTGCCTGTTAGAGGAGACACGGTAAAAGCCCGGCTGCAAACTCAACACTCGTTGATCCACTCGCCCATTTTTTTTTTTTAAACTTTTAATTTTAAGCTGAGTAACAGCACTTGACCCTCACAGATTACTCATTAGCTACAGGAAGTTCAGCTGCATCAAACCTGAAAGGAAAACAGTCTAATTTATCTTAAGAGAACAACAGCAGTTTAGATGCAGAGGCTAAAATCAGTAAGCTTCAATTAAAACCTTCAGAAGAGAGACTTTTCCCTTTCCTTTAATATTGCCAGCAACGAACTATGAAGTACCGGCAAAGAGTGTGCAAAATGTGAACTCAGCTAAAGCAAACAGGTGCTTATTTCTTCAATATAGCATCTTCTACAACGCAGAAGCTGACTGCAGAGCCTTGCAAGAGAGGCACTGCTGCTGCTTTTGTTCCACTGGATTTGAAAAGCTTATCAAAAAAAGCGGGTCAAGACTACCACAAACCAAAAAAGTACATAAAATAGAGAGGCTGACTGTGTTTAATCACTATTTTAAGATCTTAAGACTGCAGAAGCTTCAGGAAAAGTACTAACTTACTCTCCAGTTTGATACCATGAGAAGTCTCATCCCCAGTGGCTGGGGCTGGGCTGCTCAGCACCCTGCCGGGCATGGGGGGGTCCTCCCGCCTCTTCCAGTGGCTCAGCTGCCACTGGTCCAACAAAAGCCAACTTTGCAACATGCTTGGTCGTCCTTGTTTCAAAGTTACTCAACTGCACAAGTTTTTTCTAAATCCATAACTACATTTATTTCCACTTTAGTCTTAAATCTCCTCCTGTATGCTTATGCTCCCAGTTTATTAATCCCTCCCGACAGTGAATAAACTTGCTGCTAAAATACTTGTCAAGATAAAAAACAGCCGCCATATTTTCTGCCACCTTTGAAGGCCCCCAGTTAAAGAAAATTAAACACATAGGCTTGAAGCTACACTGTATATTTGTAAATAAAATAATTTGACAGAACAAAGATTACAAAGTACGAAACAAGCCCTTTCAGGAATTTGTAAGTACAAGAGAAGTCGATGTTAAGTCCATTTCATAAAGTTTTGAACAAATACCACTGATGGATAGGAATATTACCATAAAACACTTTTTTTCTTCCCCTTAATGAAAAAGCTCGGACCATATACATCAATTTCAGATGAAAAATCCCACACATGCATTGGTTTGGTTACAGCTTCAGGGATCAGTGCAGCACAGTGCAAGTTTCATTCACAGATAAAAAGATATTTGAAGTAGGTACAAGAACATTCTGCAAAATACAGGATGTGATCTAACTCTTGGCAACCCTTTTCCCACCCCCTAAAAAGTGCTGAAAAGTTAAGCGCAATGTATAGAAACACGGGGAAAAGCACACAAGAAGAGGGACTCTAAGAAGACAAGTTAATATTTGACAGCTTAAGAAAGAAGCAACAATTGCATCAGGAAAAAAATGATTGTTAGTCATTAGAAGGTATGTACAAGGCAGGTTTGTACTTTGATTCTGTAGAAAAACTGAAGCTGACAAGTCTCCATTCCTGAAATATAAGTATTGAGTAAGAGAGGTACAAAAAGTAAGCACTATTAACTGAAAGTGCCTTCTCAGAATAGCCCGTCTTCCCCTGCTGCAGGTCATCATTCCCTCATCTTTCAAGGAATAAGTATATGTAACTATTTCAACTAGTCTTTAAGTATATGCAATTGTTTATTGCTTATCTGGCAATTTTACAGCATCTTCCCGGTCCCTAGTCTCCACCAGAAAGCGTTTTCCCCTTTTTATGTTTATTTCAAAGCAGATCAAATACTCTTCAGTGCTTTAAAAAAAAACCCCAAAAACCAAAAAAACCCTTATTTTTAGAAATTGCCCAAGCTAAAAATATTAATGCAATTTTCACCTGAAACAATTTATTGCAGACTATTAATGTAGAGTGCCTCCCTAAAGATGCTAAGTGCATCTTTAGCTACCAGAAATCTCACAGAGGGCTACAGCTTTGAAGTGCGCTGCTAATTTTTATACAAAAATTATGACTGACATTTACAGCGTACAGAATGGGAGACTAGTGCAATATGCAGCATTGATTGTTTATTCAATAAATATTTAACCCAATTATTGCCAACCAAGGCAAACAGTGCAGAAGTTGTCACTTAGAGAGATACAAAAGTTTAACATTTTTTCTATAAACTCAGTTGCTACTATAGCCATACAACTATTTCAGAGGTTTTTCTGCTTCAAAATTGACACTACCATTATAAAAATATAGAAACATAGCATTTGGGGGTTTAACATGTCTTTGCAAGTCTAACTTTTACATTTATATAAGAGCATGACATTCTGTATTCAAGAACTTATTAAAAGTAAAAATGAATACTATGGTAGAGACATTTTCTGCACTGACAATTGCATTATAGTTCTTAAATACATCTTTCTTGGTCCTGGATATACATTTAGAATGAAATAACTTGCATCTCACATTTATCCTGAGGTCAGCTGTGTAAAAAGGAAAGCCAATTTTATAAGGATACTTGCAGGCTTTTTGTTCAAAATATGAGGTTCTTTTTAAACAAGCCAATAGAACTCCGGGGGGGGAGGAAGACGGACACCAATCCTTTCACCAATGTTTTAAGAAACAATTTAGTGTCATTTTGGGGAGTTAATTCCAAAAATATATAGGCTATCACATCCAAATGCTACCTATATCACCCAACTAAAATTTCAGTATGCATTTGCCAAATTTGAAACTTAAAAACTGTTCTGAAAAGAAAACGTATAAATCCCTGTGAAGAGTCACCCTAAGCTTCTCATCTCAAGATCCCGACCCGCAATGCAACTCCTGCTGAAGCCCATGGCAATCTGCACAGAGTCTTTGGGTCTGCCTGCACTGGTGAGGACGTGTGATTCGGGTCTCCGTCACCCACCGCAGGGTACAGTTACGACCTTGTCAAAGCTTCACTTTGAACACAGCAGTTATTTTCAATAGCACCAACAATCTCTCAGATACCAGCATCAGGCAAATACAGACAACATAGAATAGGTGTTTCTTCCTGAATCAGCACAATTGGTACAAGGCACTGCTTGGCATAGGAAGTCATAAATAAGAGCAAAACAAGACAATTTCTAAGTTTTGTGACATTTAAGTTTGTAAGTTATGTCACGTTTCAACTTACTATATACTGTGGTTAAAAAAAACCAAGATGGTCTAATGGATTAACCAAAACATCACTGTTCCATGCATGCTTACAGTTTTCCTCCCCATATCTGAAAAAACCCACATAACAACATACCAATATGAAACATTAGGAAGTATGGGTTGTTAAATTAAGAAAGTACATTTTATTCTCCAATCTTCCACAAAAGTCTAACCTAGACGCAACTCAAGTATAAGAAGTTGGAAAATATTCTGATAACATTTGCAACAGTCTATCCCTGCAGAGGAGTGAAAAACCTATTGTCTAGAGAATTCATAGATTGAGGCACATCGCAATTGAAGATATTCAGGCATATTTTATGGCTAGAACAGGATTTTTCTGAGGAACCTCACTACAGACTTCCCCAAAAGCAGCTCCATATGGTTTGAAACACAAATTGCAACACATGGAAAAAACTCTTGGTCCTTAATCACTGCTGTCTTCATCGTCATCATCATCAGATACATCATTTAAAGATGATTTAGGTGACTGGCTGTAGGAGTCTGATCTAGTGGACTGACAAGCAGTCATCTCCCCAGTAGAAAGAAGATCATAGCAGAAGTCGCAAATTCGCACAGGCTTGGATGACTGGCTCGGGAGGAGAAACCTCTTTTCAGAGCAAGGCCCGCACACAACAAAGCCACACTTGCGACAGTGGTGACGACGGTTGACAGGCGTAAATTTTGCTTTCTGACAGCGCATGCACACAGTGGCTTCCGAGTCTGGTACCCAGACGGCTGCATGTTCATTGCTAGGAGTCTTCCCACTTTTGGAAAGCAAATCAGAAACACACTTATTTATGTGGTTCATCCACTCAGACTTCTCTGTAGCGGTGGCAGCGTAAACCGCGAAAGACTTTGTTGGTGTCTTGATAAGCCACCCATTCCGTAAATCTCCCTCATCCTGGATGGAATCAATAGTGACGTTTTCCAGCGGGATTATGTGCTGTTTATTGTATTTCTTCTTCTGGATGACAATGTTACCGTAAACAAGAATGTCATTGAACAGGAAGAATTGCCTCGCTTTGGGCTTCTTCCTGCACAGCTTTGTTAGTACTCCCTCTCCGATCAGAACACGACCAGGAATAGTCAGAGGTTGACCAGCTGCTCCAAAGCAGTTTTCCACTATACTTATTCTTCTTGTATTTGCCTCACTGTTTGCCAAGCGATCCACCATCTTTCCACAAGTATCCTAAAATTAGAAAAAAAAAGTTTGTTGTTAGAACAGAACTGATTCAGCAGCAGCCTTCCCCAAGGAAGGTACCAACCCCGCATTTCTTAAAATATCTAACAGAACCCGCTGGCTCCGAGGCACCGACTTGGGCTAGATTTAAACAAGTATTAACACCTAAGAATTTTTAGCAACCGATTAGTCTTTTTTTCCCCGAGAGCAAAAGTGTTCCATCCAGCTGACAGCTATCTTTATCACAGAGACAGCACCTACAGCACTGCTCTTGAGAGCCTCTGGCAACAGAGTAGGAGGCTTTCCCTCTAGTAAGGTTACTGCATCCTGGTTTAATGCTCGTATTTCTCTGCATATCCTCCTGCACATACTCTCTGGATGGCAGAAGAACGTATCATCCATCATTCCAAATTCTAATACTGACAGAAACATCAACTTAACTGAGCACCTTGGAGACCCATGTTAGTGTTAACACAACAAACAAAAATTATATCATTGACATTCACATAGGAAACCACCATACCCAAGCTCAGTATTCCTCTTTTTTCAGTACATAAACCTTATCATGGGCTAAAACCATGAAATCTACCTACTAGAAACATTTTGTACAGGCCATAGCTTGCACCCACTACCACCTCCTGTCCTGGTTTCAGCTGAGTTAGAGTTACTTTTCTTCCTAGTAGCTAGCATAGTGCTGTGTTTTGGATTTAGCATGAGAAGAATGCTGATAACACACTCATGTTTTAGTTGTTGCTAAGTAATGCTTAGACTAGTCAAGGACTTTCTTTTTCAGCTTCCCATGCTCTGCCAGGTGCACAAGAAGTTGGGAGGGGGCACAGCCCAAGATAGTTGATCCAAATCGACCAAAGGGCTATTCCATACCATATGACGTCATGCTCAGTATATAAACCGAGGGGAGTTAGCTGAGGGGCAGCGATCGCTGCTCGGGGACTGGCTGGGTGTCGGTCGGCGGGTGGTGAGCGGTTGCATCACTTGTTTTCTTTTCCCTGGGTTTTGTTTGTCTCTCTCGTTCTCCTTTTCATTACAATTATTATTATTATCATTATTATTACTATTATTATTATTTTATTTCAATTATTAAACTGTTCTTATCTCAACCCGTGGGTTTTCTTACTCTTGCCCTTCCGATTCTCTCCCCCATCCCACCGGGGAGGGGGAGGGTGAGCGAGCGGCTGCGTGGTGCTTAGTTGCCGAGTGGGGCTAAACCACGACACCTCCTTTCACGGCAAACTCTTGAGCAAGGAGCAGGGAGCGAGTCATGGCTAGTGGCCCATCGCCTGCTTGCTGCTGCCTTATTTTTGCAGGGGCCCCCCAGTCCTTCCCTCCTCGCCTACTTGAACCACATCTGCATCCACCATGATCAGGTGAGGTATGTGGGCAGACCAGCACAGAGGACAAGTCACACAGCTCACATTTGCTCCTGAGAAAGACTAAGTGACCTGCAGTGGCTGACAGTTTAGGCAAGAAGGCTTCATATTTCAGGAAGCTGATAAACTGCAGAGTACTTATGTTCCACTTACGGATTAAAACCACCCCTCATCCTTCCCCAAGTAGCAAATAAGATTTTCTCTTGTAAGGGTAAGATTCCTAAGGCATTCAATGGGGAACTGAAAATAAGAGTGATTCATACCTTGGCAAACCACTTTTTAGCCTACCTTTTACCCTAGAGCTTCCTGGGCAGAAGTCAGGCAAAGGACACTCCTGCCAGTCCAATCCAGACCTGCTACCCGCAAGCTCCTCCTGAGTACAGCCATGAACCTGAACAGTGTGCTTGACAGAGCAGTGAGACAGCTGGCAGAGTGAACGCTATGGACAGACCTGTGTCTTGGCATGCAGAAGACAGCTCTCCTGTGCCTTTCTTTCAAGCTACTGCAGGGCTGATGCTCACAACACCCTTTGGTAGAAACCAACTGCTTTGAATAGGCCTGAAGAAGAGCAGAGTAGCAAATACTCCAGTGCCTGTTACCCGCACTTCCCAACACGATCCCAGTTTGGCAAGTCCTCTACATTCACCTACCTTTTCTTTTAGATCTACACTGCCTGCCATCAATACAGCATCCGCCTATAACAGAGATGAAACCGGGCTGAAACAAGGCTCAGACTTGATGCTGGCCAGACTCTCTCGCTCTGCCATAACCTGATCCAGTTAATCTTCCTATAAATCAAAGCTCAGATACTTCCTTACAAAATAGGGATGAAATTTCTTGATAGAAATTTGGTGGCAGAGAAATCTCTCATCAGGCCTCATCTAAATAAGTATGTTACCCATGATTACACAAATCCACATGCCTAGTGTTAAGCGTGATTAAAAAATAACTTGTAAGTTACTGCTTTGAGAGTTTAATTATTTCCACACTAAAATAGTTTGACAAGTGAGATTACGCAGATATAAGTAAACTGACCTTTTTTTAAGTTCTGCACATGACATCATCTTGTATCAAAGTCTGACACTGAAGATAGAAGAATCTATTAAAGATATTACTCAGCACTTCTTTTGAATTTGATGTGCCTTACAGCATTAGTTACAATACGCGAGTACCGTATTAACCAGTTTTATGGTTAGTAGAATTACAAAGCCACCAAATCTAAAATTATTTTGATCTGTAGCAGGTCAAGACAAAACAAACTGACTTACAAAAAGAGTTCGAGAGATTTAACATGCTGCGTCAAGGCACACAAGCAAGTACACCTATGCTATTTCCACCAGGTATCAGTCAAACCTTAAAAAAAGAAAAAAAGGCTGACCTCCTCCATTACCCGGTCCAGTGGCTCCCCATTTGATCAGTTAGAAAGTATTTTCTTAACAGTAAGCTTAAGTCATCTTTGCTGCAAAACAAACATTTCTTTTTGTTCTTCAACCAGAATAACCATCACTACCTTCTTTATTAAGTTTTCCAAGGACTGAAGTGCTTGTCACTTATCTCTACAGAGAGAAGACTGGGAATCCAAGTGGAAGGAAAAAAAAAAAAAAAACCAACAAAAAAACTCCTGTTATTTCCATCTCCTTTACCAGCCCTACTTTTCTGAATCATTACTCTTGTCAAGGTTCTCAAAGCTGTGTCCATCTTTCCCTTTAAGAGATGCCCACAAGTGGACACTGTACTAAATCCCCAAATCCTTCTGCAACACCAAACTTAGCTGATATGGTTCTGCTTTGTCTCCTTCTGTGGCGATACCAATTTATGCTACCTGTCCCCCTCCCTGTTCCCTTGTGCCATTACAAAAGCTACACAGTGAATTAGATCAGGGGGTTGATCAAGTTGAGAACAAACCAGAGTTTTAGGGCTCAGATTGGCAGGATAGCTGCAGTGGAGGGAGACAATGAAGGGATTGGAAGGGAGGTGCTTAGACAGTGCCCTGCGTAGAAAGTACATAGACTTAAACTGATCAGTGAACAGAAGTATTACAGTATTTTTTTCTTCTCACAGAGAACTGCGGAAGACTCAAATGACATCAGTACAATTAATTTCTTTTAATGCTATGACTATACAGGCATATCCAAAATATACCTTTCAATAGACACCTTATTTCATTCACGCATTCCAAGCACCAATACTAACTTATACACATAGGGACACACAATACCCACCTTTACATGTTTTATTCAGCATTAAGATCTAGCCACTTTTTAAAAAAAAAAAAAATATACACCTTCCAACTACCTACTACCACATGGCAAGGAGGCACAACACTGCCACTTGGGAGTGAGTTTTTCGGGTAAGTGATTGGCTTCACTTCTACTATAGCCTTGTCTAATGCAGAGGTGCCACTCTGCAGAAGTGCTGTTGGCTTGTCCCAGCTATTCTCTATCTACCAACCAAGGGGAAAGTACTAAGGAGGGAATGCAAAAGATAAACTAGGAACTTTTTGATGTGTATTTGCTGTAGTCGTAGGCTCAAAAATCAAATTCAGGTGCCTGACTGCCAAAGCCCAGGATTTGGAATGAGGGTTAATTGCCATTAACTGCCAAATAACCATCCCCATCTAACAACATACTACCAATAAACAGCTTTTGCAAGCGCCAAAGCTCAACCAACAGTCTCTTCAGACTTAGAAAGCAAGAAGTCAGTCACAGGGTCAGTCTAAAGTTATTTAGTAATCCCATGTTCCCTGTGAAGCAGGGAAGGATATCAGTCAGCAGAGTGAGGGGACAGACCAGAGGAATAAACTTTTCTGCAGGTAAAAATCAATATGCATTACTTCTAAACTTACACTTTTATAGGAATTATTGCAAATTACAGGAAGTTAAATGCTTTTGCTAGTCCACAAGGGAGTAACCCCCCCCCAAACCCCACAATCATACTGATGAGTTTCAGTGAAGCAAGCTCTCGATGTGAAGTTGCAACGACCTGCACAAAGCACTCACTGCTCCACAACTCCAGCTCTGCGCTCTCTACACTCCCTGCCATTAAATAGCAAACCAAGTTCAAGGTCACCATGAAAGCTTTCAAAGTACAAGTCACTGGGAGGAGAAAACAGGGGAGAAAAGGCTAAAGGTTTTAATTAACTGTTCTCTAGGATGACCTAAGAGAAAACAACTCTAACCAGGATCGTTTAATAATCATCATGGCTTGAAATCAAGACACATGACTCCAGAACTTCTGCTCAAGACTGTACTTTCAGCTTGTTGTGAAAATAATCACTTACCGGACTTAAAGCAAGAATCTGGGGCAAGTTAAGGACTATTAAGAAAGACAAGATAATCGCATCTCTTCTAGATTGAAACTTTTGTCTATAACATTCAACAAATTCTCATCTACCAGACTCAATTAAGATAGTAAAAGGCACAGACTGCTGATGGATTATTCCACCTTTCCAGGGCATGAATTTTATTTTCCCACACTAATAGATTAGACTTTTTAAAATAAGCACTCTAACATTTTTCTCGTAAGTTTTTAGAGAAACAAAAATTAAAAATCCATCTGAAATCCTATGCACGCTAATGCTCATTCACCTTCACTAGCCTCTTCTGAGACAGGAAGGAAGTTCAGAAATGGATAATGAGAAACTACCTGAAAAGTATCACAATTACAAACAATAATGAAATGTGGAAAAAACAGACCAGGAATACAAAAAGGAAAGCCATCCCTAAGTCACAAGAGCTAAAATTAAGAGAAGAGGTGCACCTCTTCTTCTCATAAAACACACACACCAAGGAGATACTAAATTAAAATATTGTCTGGACACACAGAGGAGCTTTTAACCCCAAGATGTCACAGTCCAAAAGCTACGCAAGGTTATCAATTACCAGTCTTTTAAAATTGTAACAATCTTTTCTTAAAGCATATTCAGATATATTGTAAGAGATAAGAGATCATACCCTGGAACTGGGTGGCAATATCCTCCTCTCTGCCAGCTAAAACTTTCTTCTGAAGTTTCCACTGTTGGCCACTGTAAGAAGGAGATACTGGATTACTGTCCTCAAGATGCAGGATCTTAAGACCTGATCAAACAAAGCAACTCCTGAGCGATGGCAGATTGCTAAAAACATGCCCCAAATCTTCCCCAAAGCAAGTGACGAATAAACCAGAACCATGGGCTTCAAAATGACAGGCTAGACAGCTCCGCTTAAGGGGAGAGTGGGAGCATCTTACACAGTCTCAGTTTATGGATCAAAAACCTCAAACCTATTGTTCAGACTTTTATCACGTTTGACTCCAGTTTCACACCTTTTGCATACAAACTCCTGAAGGTCCCCAGGCCCTTATGCAAGGACAACTCCATTTGTCTGTAAGCACCATCAGTCCATCACACGAGATTCATTTTCTGTATCCAGACTGCAGTGTAGTACTAGCTGCTAGTCAAAACATTTCAAAAATAGATAGCCTTGTAAGAAAAATTAGCTACACAGAGATGCACCATGAGCAGGGTTTAGCAGCCCTTCCGAATAAATAAATCTCAACTCTCAAAATGCTGTAATACCTTCAGTTTGTCCTCCTCCTCCTCCTCACACACATGCCCTCAAGTAAGCCCATTTCATGATGAAGATGCTGGGCAAAGGCTTTCATCTCTGTAGCATAATATGCTATTTAAAGGTGACAAAATATTTCACGACACAGAAAACCCCAACTCCTCTGTGATATGCAGAGCTCTTTGACACTAAGTTATTTCTACTTTTACTCACAAGAAGCTTCTACAGAAATAATAATTCTGCTATCAAGATATCAAGATCTTCTTGCTCCCCTATCTCACTCCAGTTTTACATTTGTATCCTGTTGGTGAGAACAGTCATCTTCAAAGTGAGCAAACGTAGATGTTACTGAAACCTTTGAAGAACTAACAAGTTACCCACTTACCTAAAACACAACCCATGTTGAGGAAGTCATGTATTTACTACAGTTATTAACATTCCAGACCACTGCAGCAGGAAAATAATTCTGTTAGGGTTGCTGTGCACTGACAAGTCACTCCCCACATAATTGTTTCTTTCTGCCACTGTATCTTGACGACCAAACCAACCATCTCCCAGGACTCAATGCTTCTACAGGTCTTATTTAAAATTGGAGAATGTTTATTTTATAAGCTAGCTCTGTTCTTGATAGAGGCCAGACTAAACTGCACAGAATAGCTGTAGTTGAAGACAGACGTAAGGAGTCAACTAAAAAGAAAGCAACCCTGACTGACATAGCTACACCTAATTCAACACTTCCAGAAAAGTCGCCTACTACTACATTAGCACTGTAGCAGCTGGCATGATGACCACAGAGCAGAACCACAGGTAACACAAAAGTGCTGGAGGGGAGAAGTGAGATAAAAAAAGCTATTATGGCGTAGTGATGCAGACTGCAAACAGCTCAGCACAAAAACATTTCCTCACCCCAGCTCAGTGCGTACTACCATCACAACCAGCACTCCCTTTAGACTGCAGGGCAGGCACAAAAGGTACACAGGAGAGGGACACAACCTCAATTCCCAAGTTTCTTCAGGAATACAGCAGAACCGGCAGTGCTCCATTACCTTCTGGCCTGGGCAAGAACAAGTCTTGTCCAGTACACAGTCCCTGCTAACAAGCATTAATTACTAAGCACCTAATTTTTAGCATTATTTTTCTTCAACACTCCTTCAAGGGAGAAAAATGCTACTAGCCTTGCCATAATTGCCAGTTCATCTATCATCATCTTTACAATTAGCAATTAGGCTGT
This sequence comes from Balaeniceps rex, assembly GCA_013401315.1. Classification (NCBI taxonomy): domain Eukaryota; kingdom Metazoa; phylum Chordata; class Aves; order Pelecaniformes; family Balaenicipitidae; genus Balaeniceps; species Balaeniceps rex. The sequence continues at coordinate 23,054 of VYZW01003295.1, read as the reverse complement.
TAACAATTACATTTAACACACTGCATTAATACAAACCAGGCAGTCTAGATTTCTCAGAGCCATGGTATCAGGATGCAGGCACTCATCCATTACTATGTACATTCACAGTTAAGGTGACAGCTTTAAAGAAAGAAAAAAAAGTGTATTTAAGCTGCTGGAGAGAGTACAAGAGCTCAAAACTAACTACACAGAGGCCCATCCAGCCCTAAAGCAGCAGCAGCAGATCCTAGATGTTTCCAAACCAGATTCAGTTACACAAGTCCAATACAAAAACGTCACTAACGACAGTACCCAATCACACCATTAGAACGGATGAAATGAGATCTAGATATTGTTGCAGTGAAGCAAATGCAGAGAACAGAAAAGAGAAGACTCAGAAACAGAGGAATACAAAAGGAATAAAGAAAAGGTAGAAATAGCAGATCTAAATGAAAGCACATTATACCTTGCCACTCAATAACCTTCTAAATAATTACCCAGCTGTCATACAGAGCCCTTGTTCTCACACCTGCATTTGCACATGCAGACAACATGAGCAGCTATGTTTCACCACGTACATTCAAACCCATTTTCCTTCTTGCCTAAGGGTAACATGTTTCATAATAAAAGTTTCTGTTTAGAGTCACTTAATGAAAGGCAAAAGTTAAAGGTTTTATCATGTCTGACTCCACAACTCGAAGGCTCTGAATAAAATAGGAGATGTCAAATAGAACTGAATCTTCTTTTATTATACTTAATCACACAAGTTAAACATACATGAAAGGTACAGAAGATCAATAAAACTTTTACAAGACAGAAACAAGTAAACTGTAAACCTAAGACAGACAAGGACTACCTGCAGACCAGATATCTAATGTGCATTAAATGACTCGTTTGTAAGATGGCTCATTTTTCCTCTGTAGATCCGAAAGATATCACTCTTTTCTTAAAAAGAGTTCATCAGGCAGAATCAGTCATTTAGTACATAGTCATATATTCTTTTTTTTAGTAATAGGTTTCAAATAATTGTTATACGTTATATTATCACATCAGGCTCATTCAGCTTTCCTCTTGCACTTTGCCTATGCAAGGAAGACACACTAATTTGACTTACAGTTGAATAAACACAAACAATTAAGTTACCCAGAACACTCATACATCTCTCTGATTTAAAGCTCTGTCTGAAATGGCAATATCACTACTTTCTGTGGACAAACTTTCAGCTATGAAGGCATCTCAGTACTGTAATACAGTACTCTAATCTCTATTAATATTAGATGTATTGCTCTTAAGAACAACACTTGACTTGTTGCACCACTGCCAAGTACAACACAGTGTAAATTTCTCAAGTGCAACCTGTTTAAGGAAACTTATCAATGTCTAATGTTTTGCAAATAGCTTTAGTGTGGAAAATTGCTGAACTAAACACACACACAGCAGATATTCTAAGTTTCTCATACAGGTCAGAAGAGAATTAAAATTTTAAATCTTACTTTGGCCTCACTAGTTCCACCTCCTACACAGCTTCCTTCAATAGATACAGAGGATGATACTATCATTTGTCCTGAATGTTTCACTGTGTCATCTTTGTTGGCAAAATTAAGCTTTCTATGCACTTAGATCTGATTAGTGGTAATCGGCATCCAAGCATTCATGCACAAGTCAGCACTACCTGTCAAGGACCATAAAGGTAATAACAAGAACTGGATTAAAGATAATATAGAAATACCAGCAAGAGGTATTCAATTAAACTTTATTTCTATCATTCAATATGTAGAATAAAATATTGAGGAAAATGAAGTTTTAAGTATCCATTAATCCTTTATGAATTCATTAATATTTCATTCTATATTTTACAGTTACTTAAATACAGCTGTAACAACTGACTGCAGGTTTTTTTAAATATTAATTATATATTTCCATTATTCACCAGTTGCTTTTTATAAAACAGCAAAAAGACCGATTTGACCATAAAGTTAAGTGAAATCAAAAGAAATTTCACCCCCAAAAATATTATGTTGAGAGGAGATACAAGTATGATAAATGCTTTCTAAAGGTCTTTATCACTGCTGAAAGCTTACATGACAGTAACAACTAAATGCCTGCACTGTGCTGGAGTTAGCTGTCCTGGATGCTATTTAAAACATAAGACAGCTGTCACTTAAAGAGAAATACAGCCTTCTAACAAGCAGTTCTCTAATAATTCTCTTCATAAGAGTATTCCTAAAATGGTTGTATTTAACAAACTGTCTTGCTATCACTACTGTAACCAGCTAGTAAGGATGCAGAGGATAACCTGACAAGGTCCAAAAGATATGAATATCAAGAATGACAAAAAGCTACACCACGATACCGCGAAGAAATAAGAAGCACCAAGAGATTAACGAGACTATATGAAGGTAGAGATGACAGCACGAAAGGAGGCAATAAGGTCCCTCTGAACTTCTTCAACATAGTCTTTATCCAGAATCACTTTTGACTAATCTGGTTAATGGCTGCAGCATTCAGAAAGGTACCGGTAGCAGGACAGAAACTTTGACTTGATTTACAGACAAAAAATGTCTCACCTTTTCGTTAAGGCAATGTATGCTGTTGCCTCTTTGCACCATTTTTCACACCCTTATTAATTATTGGCATTTAATAAAGTCAAAAAAGCAGCAAGACAAAACACTGGAAAAGGATGGTGGCAATACCAAGGCTGCTTTGGATTACTCTAAGGAAGCAAAGATGCTTGTGAAATTTTCATCCAAACACTATAGAGAAAACATAGTGTAAGCATCAATCAATACTACACTGGCAGGAAAGTGGAACAGATGATACTGTGGACCTCTCCCAAGTCTCATTTCTATGATTCTCAGTGTAATGTTTTCTACATGAATGTGTTTTTTTTTTTATTTTTTCTTCCCCACTATGAAGACATGGCTTCCTTCATTGTGCAAGCCTGTGGAGCAATGGCTGCAGCATGGGGAAACACAGATGAGCTAACTTCACTCCCTTACTGGTATATCCAGTACGAATCAGCAGTCTTAACCTTTCATTTGTCTCAACCTGTTGGCTAACGTTCTGGCATCAGCCACAGACTTGCAGAAACCATGCTGAAAATGTTAACAGCAACCACATTACTCCATACTGTGTGACCTGTGAATACTCTGCCCTGCCAATATTTCAGAAATCTTTAGATTATTTCTCAGTCCAGCATTCAGTCTTGTTCAAATACATCATGAAAGCAAATCCATGCATTTGTCTAGTCAGATGTCATCATAAACCTATAATTACCATAATAACCCAGACAGATCTGTTCGGTTTTTGTTTTTAAACTGCTGCAAATGACTGTCAAAAGCCTAATCCCACTAAAATGCTTCTTGAAGGTATAACACAGAAATCCCTATTTTAACTGCCTAACATCTTACAGTTTAGTAATTCTTTCAATACATTACAGTTAATTTTAGTATACTCTAATTCCCAACTTCCAAGGAAGGATGCTGTTTCCCTTTAATTGACCGGTTGTGTAAGAACTGCTCATAGAATGTAAGCCATTCTAAATGAACAACAACAACAACAAAAAACGAGTTTAATATCAAACCTGCATGGCCAAGTGCAGTATTCTTCAGATTTGCAATAGCCATTATCCAACTGACCTAGGAATGCCTAGAAAGGCCAATTCCATTTTGGGGATGGAGATCATTTCTAGGTAGATCTTTCAAGATTTATGACCTTATATTCCCCAACCCACTCAGAAGCTATTTTGGGTACAGGAAGCTATTTTTAGCAAAAGACCATTGGTTTTGCCAAGCAGCATATGTATTAGCACAGCAAGAGCAGAGCAATGCTGTTTTACTATCCAAGCGACTCTGCTGAACAGTTAGCACACTGCCTGAGCAAAACCATCCAAGTTCTGCACGTTAGCTTCTCACGAGGTTTGGTATTTAACACAACAAACCTCAGACGGAAAGAGAACACCAATTTAACCTGCTTATAAGCAGAAAGACTAGCTCCCACATCCCGAATGAGTTGTAGTGCTAAATAATCATAGAGGAGACCTGAGGAAAGTAAAGGCAAGCGGAAGTGGGCTGCCCCACTAGACAAGTTTGGCCAGTTTGCAGCCAGCCCCAACGTGAAGGGCGAGAGGAACCGCCTTGGCCATAACGCCACGTGCCGTAATGCCGGCACCCCTGCTCCAAGCAACAAACGTGGCATCACATTAAAGAGACACAGAAATCCAGAATTGTTGAGTCCCAAAGCTGTTCCCACTACCTTCTCCCACTTGGCAGTAACAGAAAATATGAAAGGTGGAAACACAAACAATGTTGAAGGGTTCATATCACAGGAAAGTACATGATCAGGAGAGCCTCAATCCACTCCTACACCAACTGGAAGTGGTTCAATTTTCCCCCTACTCTCAACTTCATTGGAAAGAGTCCCTGAATGCCTCTTAGGACAGAAGAGACCTCACTGCAGAAGCCCAGGAGCAACATTCTTGTAAGAGATCCAGCTTTTTAATGAAATCAGCTGCTTATTACCACTGTCAGGCTTCTATTTATAATAAACCATGATAGTTGATATTGTTTTTGTCTCCTGGCATGATAGAGACAGAGCTGCTGCTGGAAAGAAATACGCAGCTCTCCACCCCCACCTGGTAGCCAAGGGTTGGAGCAACAAAGGGAGCAACTTCCTAAACTCAGTTCATCTCCATGTCCTTACCTGTCTGCTGAGGAGCTGAGCACTCCCCAAGCACCGATATAGGCTTACACGGCTCTGAACAGCACTTGTGAAACACGGTAGTGCCAGCCAAACCGCTGCCATTTAGATGGGAAAATTCTTAAGGCCTTTCAAGATGCAAAGGAGGAGGTAGCCAGCACATGCATGTGCAGCAACCAGTAATGGCTAGAATTAAAGGAATTTTTAAAAAGCAAAAAAACCCCACAGCACACAGCCACACAAACCTAAAAGCTTGAGTTCTGCAAACAGAGGTGAACAGGCAGGCCTGACCCACCATGAACAGTGTTTCCAATTCGACAAACTCACCTGTCAAAGCACAGAAAGCAAGGTCCAAGCAACTATGGGCGTGTCAAATACTTGCAGCTGTCAGCATACTGAAATGGGTATAAAACAGCTGAGGTTTTGCATGTTTTTATATATATATATATATATGTATGTTGTGTGTGTATATATATATGGTTTATAAATATATAGGAGGGTTTTTTTATATATATATTAAAAAAACCTATGCATGCCCTTTTAAATTAACTAACAAACAATTAACTGAAAAAAGCCCAATATTTGGATCAAATCTTTGCCATCATGGGAAAATACCCTAGTATTTCAACTTTCCACTTGCATGTATTTAGGAGCACTAGCAGTGGTTAGCTTAGCCTCTGGTGCTGGCAAACTGCACCTCTCATCTTAACCAAATACTGGGAACATATACCAGAATAGGATTTCAAAACCAGCTTCCGCAGATCTTGAGCCCAAAAACGTTTAAGTTCCTTCCAAAGTTCTGCACAGCTGTGAGTAGCTAAAAGCCATCAGAAGAACAGCAGACAACAGACCAACACCTTAGAAATGTGCCAGAAGAGTAAAGGGCAGAGGACAGGAGCCTGGGATCCTGCTCCAGCTCAAGAAGCTCCAGCAGACATGAACCCCGCATGCTGGGCCAGCACCTAAAGGATCACTCGACCAGGCTGCGATACCAAACACTTTTTTCTGTTTACAATTTAATGTTTCCCTACTCCAATTGTTCAGCTGTTTGAAGAGTCTCTCTCAGCAAGTGTTATTTTCCAGTTTGGCAGGCGTGACTTACCCCTCCTCCCTTCCAGGCTGCCTGGACAGGCACTGGGTGTGCCCTTCCCATCTGATACGCTGCCTGTGAAGGAACAGCTTAATTAACAACAGCCCCCTTCAGCCGCACTGGGGCACCCATCCGGGCTAGCAAGTAACTTGACATACACAAATACTACCACACTTAATATTAAATGGACATTGAGTGAGGGACATGGGAGAAGAAAAAATCTAAAGGATCTGACCAGTTTCAGAGCATGCCTTAAGCTTTGCTAACCCAGCACAACAAAGAGAATCCGCACACCTTTTAAATCTTGAAATAGACAGACATATTTAAATTCTTTTGCGGAGGGGACACAGTATCATTAGTATAGAAAAAACAGATCCAGATACAGCTGTTCTACAAGAATTGTTACCAAAACCATCTTGCAAGCAGTTCTCCAAAACCAGATTGGTTGTGTGGTTTGTTGCTGTTATGGATTTTTGTATTTAGGGCACACATGGAGGCAACTGGCTAAAGGCTGGCTAGGCCATCTCTCAGTCAGTATGAAAAAGAGGATTTGGTCTTCGGTGACTGAAATAAATAGTATTTGCCAGCATGCTGCTTGCAGCATCTTTAACGTACAAGTAGAGAACATTTACGGAAGGATCTCCAACGTGTATCTCTTATATTCAAGTATACACTAAAAATAGCACCTCCTAGATTTCAGAGCACCTGCATGTGTTAGCACTGAGAGCTACCAGCATATCTACATGTTCAAATGAGCTTCCTCAAGTTAACAGAATTTTATTTTCCCTTTCTTCATGAATGCACACCTATGACACACCTGACTGTTCACTGCCTTATGTCTTTTTACTATGCACAGGTACTTAAACAAGCAGTGTAAAAGAAGTTTTCTGTTTTAAGTTTCCTTTAGTTTACTTTTATTACTGTTATGAGAGAAGCTACCGAATTTTACTGACAGTCCAACAAGACTAGACTGTAGGTAATTGATTATAGCATGACCAAGCTATAGAAAGAGTTACCAAGTAGCCAAAGCTAGGCAAGAGCCATTAACTTCCTACAAATTACTGCAACACAAAAGGACTTTTGCTTTTCGCCAGCCATGTTTTAAAACAGAGCAAAGTTTTCCCATGCATTCTCACAATTTACAAGCACAGCAGCATAACCACATCATCACTATTTCACTTTTTGTTATATCAATATTCATTATTTTCACGTCTGTGTCCTTTAAATGCAGATATCATGTTATAGGAAAAGAAGCTGCATGCTAAAGAGGTTTCTTTTACCAGTTCAGCAATTCCAAGCATTTCCACAAAACTAAACAAGACACAAGCCAAGTAATAACACTCAAGCTCCTTCTCTGACCAGGTGCAATCACCTCAACTTTCTGCTGCTCTTGACCAAAGTTAAGAAATCTCTACTTTAGGGGGTAACCCTAATACTATATTATACTGTAGAAATACTTTCAGGAGACCAGGCAGCTGGCCGCTACCTAACAGGGTCAAATGAAGCACTGCTGCAGCACATTTTCAAGATTATACTAGGAAAACCAGAGTATTCAGACTTCAGACATACTTAGCTCCTTAAAATTCTTAACTCCTTAAAAAAAAAAAAAAAGGGGGGGGGGAGCCGAACAATTTCTACCACTAGTTCACCAGCAAGAACAGACTAAGGGCAGTATGACTGGCTGCAGGGAATCTTCTTCCTACCATTTAAACCTCCTGAAAGAAGTTGCTCAAATTGGTACCAAAAAATGGCTCAAGCCCCAGTAACCATGTGCACAGCAGGGCTGTCATCAGGCTGCAAACCACCAGCCCAGCAGAAACCAGGGGCTTGCAGGCAGCTAAAACACAGCTTGGGGCTTGGAATCAAACCACATGTTGTGATTTTCGGGAAGTTCAACAACACTGAAGTGCTGCAATCATGGACCTGTCACTGTCACCCCCCAGCAATATTTAAAATTTATTTATCCAGCAATACTTAAAATACATAAGCCAAGCGTTGCATTGCTCTTTCTTGAGCCCTTTTTTATATCGAATGCTGCTACCTGGTGACAGTCTAGAAAACTGACATCTGACAGCTATCGACAAAAGCCAAAAGGAAAGCTTTAACAATGATACTGTAAATAGAATCTGTCAGCCTTCGATATAACCATTTTTTCAGCCATAACCTGTGTGTTAAAAGGGCAGTTCACTTGCCTCCATGCTGCTAACCTAGATCAGAATTGGAGCGGGGGAGGGAAAAAAAAAAAAAAAAAATCAGTCACACACACTGTCAGAACAGAAGTACACTGAAAAATCAGTCTCAGAAGTTTTACGTTACCAAGTACTGACAGCTAAGTCCGGAGAAATTTAAAGCAGAAGAAGAATGGAGAAAAAGGAGTCACTTCCTGAAAGTACCCCATAATACAGCAGCTTACTGTAGGTGGCCTTCCTGGGAAATGCACTGACTGGCCTTTTTCCCTTTTACTGCTTGTCAAATGTGTTTGATGCATTTTAAAGTTACATGGAAAGCACTCGGAGTACAGACATTAGAGCACTCAGCACAGCCCAGTCCTCCAAGCGCAATAAACAGCGGCCAGAATACCTCAGGGGCTTGTGGTCCACGTGATTCTCATCCAGCAGGCCGTTTTCCTTTGCTCTTAGGCCCTTATTGCTGCAGCAGAGATGACACAATCTAGCGGAAACTTTGAAAACTGCACAAAGGTTTGCACTGAAGTTAACCTGCACAGCTCGCTGTTCCGAGAAAGATGCTATCTGACAACCTGAATGGCAGTGCGTACAGTGCACTCTTTAATATTAATTTGCATTAACAAATTGTGTACACTTTAGAAATGCAAATGTCAAAGAACATGCTGTAACTTTTCCTTTTGCAGAAGGCATACTAAAGTACACTAAGTACTTAAAAGCAAAAGAGTTACCTCTAGATGATATGTTTGAGGTACAACAGGTACCTAGTGAAAGCTAAAGCTGCTGATAGATCAGACACATCACTATCTAGCAACCCCCCTGTATCTGTTTGAATCAGTACAACTTCTCAGGAGATTGCATCTCAACACAGTAACTAACTGCTTGCATGTCATCTTATTACATTCAGGAATGGGGGGGGTGGGGTGGATGTAGAGAGAACATTCCTGTAATTGAAATCCTTAACTTTCAACTGTTTTCTCTTCTTTTACACTTAACACAAAATGCCAAAATCCTACTATATTACATACACAATATGCTTAACACTGTTTAATTGTAAAACATAACAATGCAAAGAAAGAAAAAAGAAAGCCACTCTCTTCAAAATAATTTGTTAAATCCTTACATTATTTATCATCACCAGTAGGTTAAAAAAAGAAGGCATCATTATGTCCAAGGCAGTAGCACTTTTACCTATTCATGCAACCTTAGAAAACCAAAGTAAGCATATGAGTGCATTTTTGACTATGTAGTACTAAAGTGTCAGGCTGAAAAACATGAGGTACTTGTCTATTCAATACACTTATGCACAATAATATTTATTTTCATAAAGGAGAATCTTTGTCTACAACTCTCTGTCAAGCCATTTCTCATGCGAGCAGACTCATTTATTTCAACAGGACTACTCACGTGGCTCAATTTGCAGAACTCTACTTGCTAATGCAGTTGTCATCACATCTTATAGCTTACGACAACGTTAAAATAATCTTTAGTATGGTAAACGTTCTACCACACCTTCCTGCAGAGCAGCTTTTCACCCCCCTCTACTGTAAAAAGAAGCCCTCCGCTAAATCGTGAACACAAGAAGTTATTCTACATATACGGTACTATTTTGAGAGCCTATTTTTGCACCTTATTTATTCTCTTTCGGAACAATCCCAATTATCACACTTCCATCAAATTACTCAATTAATCCTTGAAAGGATTAAAATATGCATCATCTATCATTAAAAAAAACAAACCCACAAAAATTAAATGGAAAAGTAATCTTGACTATTAACAGAGCTTGGAATAAGTCACAAACATACCTTTAGACCTTGAAGCAGTACAGAACAAGGTTTAATTTCTTAATACAAAAATCAAGAAGTTGACTAAGTTTCTTACCTACCAACATCTAAGAAACTTATCCATCATTAACGCTAGGGTTTCCTTATTTGACATCACCCACTAATAAATGGCCTTTAAGAACAAAAACTTGCATCCCATTTGTTTGCTTGACCACCACCTCCAACATTTTACCTAACAGGCACTTTTTCAGAAAATCTTATCTGCAAGTATTAAAAACCTCAACCCTCCCTCATCTACATACCATGCTTTGACCCTAAGCTTTCACTTTAACACCTCTAGCCCTCTTTGGTGAAGACAAGTCTCCAAAAATGCTGCAAGTATGAAAAACACAGTGTTTGTACCCTCCCTGCCAACAGCACCCTGGCTTTATTGCCCTCACTCGGCTCTTGGCAAGGTAAATAAGATATGCCAAGCTTCGTCATATCATGCCTCACCTGAAACTGCAGTTCCATCTCTCTTTACTGCACTGACTCGGGAGAGATAAAACCTTCCTACATCCACTAACCACAACGGTGAAACCTAAAAGTCACAACGCTGTTTGACAATTTTTATATAATAATGGGCTTCAGGATGTTACAGATAGATCTTCTGTTCATCCAGGGACATATGTAATACTAGAGTTAAGTCTCAGCCCATAAGTTAAGGGAAAAAATGCAGCACTTGCTAAATAATGATTTCATCACCGCATCTAATGAAAACTTGCTTCTAGGTGAAAAGACACTACTCCATTTCTTTTTAGATGATATGACAGAGGAAACTGATCCAGCTTCCCCAGCTCCAAATTTCTACTCACCAGTTTTCATTTAGCATTTAAGGGACTTCCTCTGCATGGGTTTCTATGCAGGGCAAAACTCACAGACACTCCAAAAGGCACACGGCCAATTTGCATTCAGAAGCAAGAATCTGGGACTCAGGCTCACAACGCTTCACTTTCACTGCCATTTTCAACATAAGTAGCACAGCCCTAGTACAACTAGGAAAATGTTATTTAACAAACTGAGTTGATATACATGACATTTAACTACATAAGGATTCTTATTTGTCATAGTCAACAGTATTTAGATTATATAATTTAACAGCAAAAACATTGCCTTCTGAGCTAAAGAACCAATTCCTTTCTGCATGTTGATGAGTGCATACAAAGCAAATCTTCTGCAGCATCTCAGCACTGATTACATTGCCACCTTTAAATACTTCCCTTCTTTCACACAGCCGTCCCTAAAATAATTCAATATACAAGCCTAAGAACTTAAAGAGAACTGAAATACTCAGCTTTCATTTCAGCAGAGAAAGAGGAATTAGCAATCACAGTTCTGAAACTAATTCCTGTGTTGTGGGTTTGATTTTAGACTCACTTTGCCTACTGTATTAACCTCATCTGAACTCAAGCTGTTAGGAACATCAAGGCCTCAGACATAGTGTTTGTCAAATAAGCACCAACCCCTACAGTAACTACTCAGCACACCAAACAGCCTGAGTTGGGACTTAACGACGCTTCTGGAACCGCTCTCATCAATTCAACCAAAACATAGGCAAAGGAATCCTCTTAATCTCTGGTTAAGGATATAACAGGTCATTCTGGTTATCAATAACTACTGCGCTGATGCTTCCATGTCAAAACTTGAGCTACAGCCGTTTTTCTCTTGGCGGCGACAAAGTCGATGCCAAGACACGCTGCTCGGCAGACTCACTTGTCGCTTTCTTGCCGTGATGAGCAGTTTTGCCATTTATAAATATGGGTGTCTACGCACACAATATTTCAAATGAGGCGAGAGGAAAAACATGTGGCTGTCTTTTCCTGAACCGCTCTCAGAAAACAGCCTATGTGCCACATGTATCTTAAGCAGACCAGTCACATTCCTCTCCAAAACATGAGAATATCACAGAAAAAATAGCACCTCATGCTCGCAGCCGCACCACTCGCGGTTCCGCTTTTTTTTTTTTTTTTTACCATAGCATCAATACTTTTTCAGGCGACTCGCTCCGAGAACGACGAAGAGTTTAAAACGGCGAGCGAGGCACTTCCCCGCGGCGAGCGAAGCCTCCGGGGGAGCGCAGCGGGCCGCCCGGCGGGGCCCGACGGAGGAGGCAGCGCCCTCCGCACCGTCCCGCCGGGCCTCGGCGCCAGTCACGAATCGGGGAGCTTCGGGCACTTATACAATACCGCAGGGCCGCTGCCGTTGGCGCTTTCCCCCTCCCTCCCGAAGGCGAACTCGTTCCCGAGGCCCCGCAACTCCCTCAACGCCCTGGGACAAGCCAACGCCCGCCACCGCCGCCCCTTTCCTCCGCAGGTCCTTCCCGCCCCGCCGCCTCCCTCCCAGCCGGAAGCGGCACTGCCGCCGCGGACGGCCGGGAGTGCCCCAGCCCCGCGGCGGGACAGCCCCACAGGGCGGCCGCCGGCGGAGCCCGGCGCCGCTTCCCGCCGGGGGAGCTCCTTCCCCGCCAGGCAGCCCCCAGCTCCCAACATGGCCGCGGAAAAGCGGCCGGAGCCCCGGCGGGGAAGGGCTCCGTGAGGAAAGTTTCCCTCTCCCTCCCCGACCGGCCCCGGCGGCCGAACCCCCCCACCCAGGACACTGCCGGACCCGCGCTGCTCACTCGATGCGCTCCGCTCCGGCTGCCGCCCCACCGCCCGGCTGCCGCCAGCCCCAGCGCCCTCTCCCTCCACCGCCGTGGTCATACACCCCGCCGCCGGGGGACGGGCTCCGGGACACCGCCCGCGCGGGGCGGGGCCGCCGCCATCTTGGGAGGAGCCAGGCGGCGGGAAAGGTTGAGGCAGCGCCGCCGCCCGCTCCGCGGCGGGCCTGGCCCCGGGGAGCCGCCCTGCGTGGGGAGGGCAGCGGAGGGCCCGGTGCTTCTCAACCCAGGAGTGACACCTCGTGGAAGATGGAGTCTCAGGACGCGAGAGCATTACCTCACGTTTTTTTTTAAAAACCCCACATTTCCATTTTTTGTGCACCATCCCGTGTTGTATGTGCATGGCTCCAAGAACGCTCTCCCACAAGTAGGGAAGGGTGGTCACATTTTTCATTACCTATCTCTACATAAACCTTTTACAGCACATGGAAGGGAGTTAATAACAGGTTCTAGTTTGAAGCGTTGCTGGTCAGCTTGGAGAAACTACAGCTGGTCTGCTAGTACGGCTCCCACAAGAAATGCTGCTGGAGCTGTAAACACAAGGAGCCCCTTCCCTCCCCCATATTACCACTTTTAGCATCTACGCATCAAGCCATCCAGAGCAGTATTTTCCAAATCTAGCCTGCTGATCAGCAGCTAGCCTGGTCCCTCTAAAAATGTTGATAGGTGCTACCAGAGTGGCTGGGGTGTTCTGGGGAGCTGTGGGGTGGGAGGGAAGGGGGAACAGCCCCCCTGTTTTGGCGGTAGCATTATGCCCTGCTACGGTGCCACTCTGGTGCCCAAGTCTGCGCTCTGGAAAATGGCCCAAGGTGGTTTTTTTAAGAAAGTTTCACTTAATACAGCAGGGTTTCATTTTTCAAATTTCACATTATTGGGCAATAATGCGGCTGGCTTTTCTGGGGAAAAAAATAGTAGTTATGCAGTGGGGCTTTCCAGTGGTAATAATGAACCCACTGAAGTTCCTGAATTTGATTTGCATTGTTTATCCCAGCTCAGATGGGGACACAGATAGGCAAGAGCCGCATCACGGAGCTGGGTCTCTCCTGCCGTGGGAGTGGGACATGGAGAGCTGAGCATGTGTGTCCTCCCATCTTAAGGACGTTGGCCTGGCCATCTGCTTCTCCCCTCAAATCCAGCCAGTGCTCAGCCCGAGCCAAGTGCTGCCCTAAGGGTTTACTGAAGGACAGAAAAGAAGGAATGGTGCTCTTTCACTGTGGTGACAGACATAGCTTCTGGACATGGGGCACACATGGGGCACACATGGGGCACGTGGGGCTTCTGTGTGGGTGTGTGACAAGTGACGCGGACAGCTGTAAAAGACCACTAGCATATGTTCAGATATGTTCCCAGCTCCGTGTTTCCTACAGAACCAAATTTCCTACAGAATTTCCTACAGAACCAAAGCAAGAAGGGCTGCTGAACCCACATCCCTTCTGCAAATAACAGATCTGACCCCTTCCAGTGGACCCTGATGAAGAGCCAACGAACGGTGCTAAGAAGAAAGTGCCTCGTGAAGGAGAGCAAACCTCCCACCGAGACAAGAAACCTGTAGCAAAGCTGCTTGGATTCTACGCAGAAAGCAAGCAATAGCTAGAAAACCAAGCATGCATGAACAACATTTTTTATTAATGCTTTCTCTTTCTCTAAACAATATTGTGGTAGCTTTTTAAGCCCTGGTGCAGACCCATATATGTTACCTGTCAAAAACGATTTTATTTTTTTAGAGCATTTCTGCAAAATATGTGAGTTTTCTTTTTCACTGTTATCACTTCCTCGCTCCTTTTTGGGATCTGTTCATTTTGTTGTAGACAAAAATAGAAGAAAAAAACCCCAACAAATAAAAGCTCCATAATGCTCAAAAGAGACCACTCTGTTCTTGAAACTCAACAGCAGCTGTCAGTGGTGTTTGATGTGCGTTTAACTTTGTGCCCTGTACCCAACAGTGACCATGAGTGGAGGCTTAAGAAAAACAAGTAAAAATAGAGCAATTACGTATTTATCTCATTAACTGAGCTTCTAATAAGTCTTCTTTTGGGGGGAGGGAGGAATGTGGGCTTCACGTGATAGAGGTTGCAATTAATATGTTCCTTAACAGACATCAGCTGATAATGAATCCCTAGATTTATCTAATTCCTTTTTTCACCTTCATAACGTGTCAATTTATTTATTCTTTGAAAAGTCATTATTCAATGACTGAATGATTCAATTTATTATTTCATAATAAATTAAAATACATATTATCTATAAATATACATGACTAAAATTTTGCCGCCGTCTATTTCTATTCATTCTATAAGATTCAGCACACCTAAGAGTATAGTTTGTATTTGGAAAACTATTACACGTGCTTGCTAACCTTTGAGCTGTTAGTTCTTGGCAAACCTACCACCGCCACCTAAGCAGCTGACTAGAGCCAAAGATGAACCGCAGAAACTTGCTGTTAATCATTTCTGAACAGCTTGGTTCTCCAAACAGAACTCAGGTCAACAAGTGTTTTAGCTTCAGCTGGGTCAACGTGGCGTTAGAATTTTACTCTCGGCATAGGAAAAAAAAATTGTTAGTAGCAAACAGACCACAGTTGCAATGGAAATAGCCGAGTGAAAAATAAAGATTCTCACACCACTTTTATGGAATTGCATTGAACACTCGTAAAATTGATACATTATGGTTCTTATTTTCCATGAAACATTTATGAGAAGTGGCAGTCAAACATAATTCAATAATTGGCTTTAAGCATTTCCATTTTAAATTAAAAACATGTAAATGTATGGGCATTTTTTTTTTTGCTGTGAAAAAGCACAACGTTTGTCTATCTCATGTATTATAAACAACATGTCCAGTAAAACAGGACCATCTGTAATTTTATATCATTTTAAAATATTTTGTCAAAGCTTATGTTAGTAACATTAATTTCTGGCTACTAGATATCTTCCAAAAAATTTGTTGCAAAGGTTTTGAAAGTTGCATTAAAATCACGTATACTGTTGCATAATGAAGAGCTTGCGCTGATGTATTATTATAAGAGCCAGTATCTGTACACGCACAATAGAAACTAAACCTGGGGACTCAAATTCAAGACCGCAGATTGATTCCCAACCTCTCTGGGTTAAGCGTGTTCTATAAATTTAGCCCCAAGCTGTGAACTTGAATTCAGATGGGTATATGTAGTTTTTGTCTCAGTTTTTGGCTGAGCTCCATCCATGTACAACTAGTACCAGAGTTTAACATTTTAACCTACCTTAAAAGCTAAATTGCAAATTTATAGGTTATTTTTAAAGTGAGATCAAGACAGACTTCAATGCAGTGCTTTTTCTTTCTGACCCTCTGCTGTATGTACCATACAGATGAGACTTGGCAATAAACATTTAACACCATATCTTGACAAATAACAGAGCCAGAAAGGCTCAAGACAAGCTCATTTTCTGATGGATCACTTCTCCGACACTGACAGAAAGGGATCGCTGGTTTTGACGCAGTAAGCATTTCTGCTCACTATCTGTATATTCAAAATCTCTTTGGAACTTGAGGGCAACTTCCGATCAGCGAAGGGAAAACTAACAAAATCCATCATCTGTGATCTGTTTTCCTGTGATGAGAATGCATCATAACCAAGAGGCTGCACTCTTCGTACGCCTAAGGTATGAAAGAATTTGGCAAAGAAGTAGCCACAACAAGCAAGGCCTGTCCCTAAAAATAATGTTTATAATAGAAATTCATATAAGCATAGAACAACCTTTCATTCATTTGGTGTTCATCCCATTTTCATTGCAGAAACTCGGTTCTCTTCCAAACAGCATTCTTTTTCCTCAGTTTCTACAGCCAAACTGCTAGCCAACAGCCTGAGAAGAGCGAGCGCAGAAGCTGAACCAGAAATCCTCTTTGTTTCTGAGGGATCAATGTGTCTTGTTCTGTCCCTGCAAATATCCCTGTCATTTTTAACTTTAGCTTTCATTAAATAATCCATAATGCTGAATTCTAAACTTGCACTGTTGAAAGCAAAAGATGATTCTCTACTCCTTATTAGAAATTAGTCTGATAAGATAATTTTTTTTTTTTAAGGGGAAAACTTCAATAGCTCCTAAGTTTTATACGTTTTGTCTTTCCAAGTGCCATAAAGGCACAGCATTTTTTCAGTTCCAAGTGTATTACCTTACTAAAAGTTTAGGGTATAGGATTTGTTAAGTATACAAATCATATTAATCTGGATTTGTGAAGCGTTCTACAAAACACTGAAGGAGTTCAGTCCCATGCGTTCGTTTCTGAGTAAACCATTTGCCGAAATTTGGAATTCCATCCTTAAACTGTCCTGGTCAGAGTATGGTTTAAGAGGATGAACTCCTGTGTTCAGCTGGGGCAGAAACGAGCAATAGCTCAATTAAGAAAATGTGGATGGACAGATCTTTAGGGTGCTTTTACATCTCCTGATGCTAGAAGACAACAAATAGATGTTATGCTGTACTTGAACCTCTGGGTATTTTTAAGCAATGATAACAGTGTCTGACTGTGGGCTGGCAGGGAAGGAGTTTCAGACCTCCATTCCTCCAGGAACGGTTTGCAATGAAGCTTCCCAATGGACTGAGGCCCAAATCCACATCTTAAAGGCACATAAACGCCCGCTTCCCAGCCTCAGAAGCAGACACCGGAGCTTAGTGCTCTCCTCTCAGAGGTGACAAATACAACCACTAGGCCTGTATGGTCACGGTCACTCTCACCTCTTTCCAAATGCACTGTGAATCCTGTGCTGCATTGTGGAATAACTCCAGTGGAAAAAGCTGAGTCACACAGAGCAGCCTATTTACATCTCCGATATCCACCAGGAGACAGCTAACCTGAAGCTAAGGCACCCTCCTGCATGATAAGGCCTTGAAAGGACTACAAGCTAGAGGGAAGCTGGGTTGGGGTCTCCATTCCTGGGATGCCCGTGGAGGACCACAGCCACGGCTGTATTCTGTGACAGCCCAGCCATGCTGTGACATCCTCAGCTTGCCAAAGGGCTCAAGAGGCCTTGGTAGAAGGACAGTGTATACCCAGAGCCTGTATGACGTGGTAATGAGAAACATCAAGCTACCTGTACTGGAACAGCTCTGAGCCTGCCTAGCGACTCAGCTCCAGGCACCTCAACAACTTGAAAGACAGAGGTTTGTAAAGATTAGTAGCAGCTGTTGGGCAGCAAAGTTACTTGCATTGTGATTTTAGATTTATGGGGTGAATTCCTCCTCTGCCTCACGTTAGCTGCTTATGTCCTTCACTTACACTACAAAAAAAGCAGTTATTTGCAGGCAGACAGATTTCATGCAACTTCTGCAGCTACGGTTCATACCTCTCATTTCCAAATATTGCATCCATTATGAAGCCCCTTATACATGTCCACTGTTGGCTCAGCCCTCCTATGGAGTTTGGGGTTTGGTTTTTTTTTTTTAGTTAGAGTGAAAATATCTGGGGGAGTCTGAATGAATCTGGAAATCTCTAGATTTGTATGGAGTGAAAACAGCAGCCAACCTTTTCTTGGGCTTTTTTGTTAGAACAGAGACCAGACTTCTAAACCAGACCATACGCAAAGACTTTGTTGAAGTAACATGGTCTTTCTGACACTGAAGAAGCCCAAGAGTTACATCTTAACTATTTTTCCTTCCCTTTCATTTAATTTTATGCTTATTTAAGCATGGCAATCTAAATAGGCATGGATGCCCTAGACCACAATGGTTTGCTCTGCCTGGGGTAACTAAAGAAGGTGTGAAATTACAAAATCTAAGCTTTCACGCTTCAGCCATAACTGATTATATCCAGTAAAATGTCAAGGAACAGCATCTAGATACACTCTGGCAAAACTAGACGTGCACTCTGAATTTTGAAGCATTTGGGTTTGGGGTTCTTTTTAAACTAGACTGAGAGAAGTCTGAACAATCTCCCCACCCTAGTCCCAACTTTGAGGCTTTGATTCTCCAGAGCACTGTGATTCTGATGTAGAAAACCTACAACATGGATCAGTATACAGAATTTCCCCTCCCTATTACAGCCCCTCTCCCATTGGCAGAGATTAAAGATGGAGTAGTAGTAGGCAGCAAACGTGACAGTCACTATATGACTGAGAGTCACCTGTGGATGTATTGCCACCCTTGCTCCACTGACAACCCAATGTGATTTAAAACATCCTTTATGTTGCTTTAAAATAATCCTGAAGAGTAGCTGTAAATCCTGAAAAACTGGACGCAAAAATTATTGAGTCCTTTTTGCCATCTTCCTAAACTATAAATTCCAAATCTCTGACAATAAAAAAAGAAATGCTGTTATTTAATGCATAACACAATCCATTTATGCATAACATTTCATCCATAAAATGGGCAACTGGATGCTATGGCTATAGTTGATTCTGCTCATCATAATAGATGGACTGGTACTTTAATTACTTCCCAGAGTCCCTTTTGGGCCTATTTTTATGATGCTGTACTGAATATCCCAGTGAAATCATCAAGATGTTTGCATAACAGATCTGCATGCCTAATTGACCTGATTTGTTCCTGCTCAGAAACTGCCCATAGGGAAAAGCAAACAGAAGACATGCATTTGTGGCTATTCAGGAAAAGCAGATCTTTCAACCTATTGGAGCAAGTTGTCAGTGAATATGAAGGTTAAGTGGGCATACTGATTCATTAGGTGCTTAAAGAAAAAAAAACATTTAGGCTGATGAACTACAACTGAGCTAATTTAATGAAAGGACAAATCAATTAGAGCTGAACTCATGAAAATACCCTGTCTTGTCACACACTGCCTACCTGCAACTTGAAATAAGCTGCGGATTTTGAACAGCCCAAATAAGAAGGGAGTATAGTCAGCAGAAGGTGCACAGGGCAAAATAATCCTCAGCTTTTTGATCCACGAAACAGACATGCACACCTATCATGCCTTTCTGACCGCGCAGATACAGAGAGGCCCATCCTAGAACAGAGAATCTAAACTATCCATAGATTAACCCATTGCATATATAACTCACCCCACTGGAGCAGGATGCTAAACACCATTTGCTTCCACTGAGAACATAAATCAGAAAATGATTATCCGTGAAGAGTTGCCTGTTTATAAAGGCAAATACCAATCAACGTATAGCCTGAAGTATAAAGGATTGCTTGTATGTTTTGTCCTGGTTTATGTATCTGTGGATGTTATTTATGACAATTTTTTACTGGATCAACTTCAATGGATTCAAAGTGGTTGAGGGTCAGCCACATTTTAAAAAAAAAAACAAAACACCAAACCTCTGTAGACTTAGAGCAAGATTTATAAAAGCTGAAAAAAATTATGTTTTGAGACAGAAGAACAAGTGTAGTTTTGAGAACACATAACTGCCACCAGCAAATGAAATGGAAAACAGGTTCTGAGAACATTCAGCATAATACTGTATCCCCCTTCTAAATCCCTTTATAACTAAACATTCGTAGTTCAGGTCTTCACCTGGCATCAGAGCAGTAAGAAAAAAAAATCCTTTCTATTTTGGCAGACTGCTTATAATCATCTAAATGCTTCCTTTTGTATATTACTTTGAAAAACACCAAGACAAATGTAAAGGAAGAAGAGTACACGGCACTCCCCTTTTGCAGTATAGCAGTTCCTATGTTTATGGCTAGAAAGCATTTTCTGGTACTGTTGAACGTTGTGACACTAGAGAGGACCAAAATAAGATGCAGATATTCAGATGCTAAGTTGTGAGGGAAGCAGGGACAATCTGGAGGATGTATTTCTCAAAAGCAATGATTGAGGGTTTTGCATTTTTCTCTTGAAAATTAATCTTTTCTTTGGTTTGCTCTTACTAAGACTATTAGGTGGCTAAACAGGAAACCAGTTAAAGCAGGATCACTCGGCAAGTGATGTCTGATGTGTTTCAATTTGTCAGCACTTTTGACCCCATAGCTGTTACCTACCATGGACAAAACACTATCTGTTACAGGAGTAATACAACTCTGATGTTTTGCTACTTATACCTGCAAGTCTGGAACAGACTCAAGNAAAGAGACATTTGTAACGCTTTCTCCAGAACATAAAATAAACAGAGTGAACGTGCAGCTGGCCTGATAGCAGCAACAGAGCCTAAGCCTTTGCTCTTCATTTGGAAGGAAGAGCTGCAGTGCCTGCATAGGAAGGAAATATTTTCTTTTCACCAGACCTCTTTGCTACATTCAAGAACACCAATGATAAGCTACAGCAGCTGACTCAAGAAGTGGACAGAGCCTGTTAAGATTTTACTTTTAGAAAATAGCCAGTATACTGCCGATCCAGTATACACGGATTTTTCTAGGTTCCTATAACCTTGGTTATTACACCTCTAGTAATACAGAAACC
>VYZW01003286.1:3182-14948 GCA_013401315.1 Balaeniceps rex | reverse complement strand
CCCTGGAGAGGGAATCCAGGACAATCTAGCTACAATCTTTGTCCATACAATTTTTGGTAAATTTAGAGTTATTCTGTTCCTTTCTCATGAATCTTTTCAACATGCTGACCATCATAACTGCTGTAACCAGTGCCAGCACGAAAGACAATTTTTTTAATTTTACTGAGCCAGTAACAGAGAGCGCAGGATGTCCAAATCCAGTGCGTTGTATGCGAATCCAAATGAGAGCCATCTGTAGACGTACAGCAGGATGTATGCTATCCTGTAAACCCTAGAGCACATATGAGGTTAATTTTTTTTCAGTTCAAAAATACCACTTTTCTAAATGCAGTATTATTTGTTTTGAAGAGAAATGAAAAGAAGGAAACAATAGGTTGCACAGAACAAAACAATTTAGTTAGGAAATAAGCATCAGAAGAGTGGGATATGTGCCATACTGCAAAGCTCATTTACCAACAGGGTATTTGAAAAATTACAATGAGCATGTCTTTAGTACTTATGAGTCTTGAAAGGAACAATAGTATGTAAGACATGCTGGGGCGGGGGGGAGAGGAGAAATCCTTCCCCCTTCATCTAGGGGTGCATGACTTAGCCAAACCAAATACTCAAAATGCCAGTTCCTGTACCGTGATGCCCTGCCAAACTCTGACTGTAGACTGGCTTACCTCTGTGGCTGTCTGTCTGCCTCCGTGTTTGTAAAATGAATTATTGCACTAAATACCAGACTGATTTTTTCAACTTGTGGTAAAACAATAGGTTATTAACAACTCTATTACTTCCTGCGAATACTATCAGTCTGAATAGCATTCTCTGTGCCCTCCCTTAGCCTTTTGACAAGCAGTGAGAAGGAAGGACTCTGTAGATGAAGAAAACAGGTCTTAGATCTTTCCTTAGGAAAACTCTCATTAATTTTCTTCAGCTATATTTTGTAGGCTGTTAGTTTCCATTTTGCTCTTAACTCAGCTTATAAAAAAACTTTACACTGCTGCTTCTCCATCATTAGTAATATTCTGGTTTTTTTAAGTTTCTCTGCACTATCCAGATATGGCTGGACTCATAAGTAACAAGAATACAATTAATACAGTCAAAATCTTAGGGTCATACCTTGGCAACCTACATGAAATTTAGGAGGAAAGCGAAGCACAGGCTGCAAGAGGAAAGGGCTTGCAGAATGCAGTAGGAAGTCATGCAAATTTAATGTAAATAAAATAGCTCCCAGTTACCCACAGGCATCAAAGCTGGAAGAGATGGATTTTTGTCTGGTGATTAAGACAACTCCTAACCACTCTTCCGGCTGCTATCCATTCCTAAGATGTTATTTACTGAAAAGCTAGGAAGACAGCCTAGCCTGAGGAGAACTGAAATGCTCTAATTTGAACTAAATTTTACAGGAAATTTAAAGATCGAGAGTTGAAAGAGGAGAGTTTGGAGGAATCTGCAAGAAGTAATTCTGGCTTACATTTTCATTTGATGTTAGCAGGAGATGCAGGACCTATAGAAACATCTTTAAAAATGCCATTATTTTTCATGTTAATATATATACTTACATACACATGCATACATACATATTCCTGTTATGTTGTTACCCCATATCTGGTGTCAGAAACCAAACTTAGGCACCTAAGTGTCTTTGGGAGACCAAACATAGCAAAAAGATTATGGTTATATCTATTTACTAAAAATAGTCAAAGCAATTTGCATAACATAATAAGAGGAAGTTAATTTTTTCATACAAAACATGGGAATGGTTCTATATATAGTTAAATAATATCCTTAATATTTGCAGGCTGTGTATAAATTATTTATTTTTGCCATTACTATTATCTAGCTTTTTTAATTAGTTTATACCCACGTGCACATTCATATGAATATGACTTCTGCTAGTATATTTCAAAGTATTTTAAAGGGGCCTCATATGGACAAGGAAGCTTCAGAAAAATCAAGTGTCTTGTTTAAAGATACCCAGCTTACCAATGGCAGAGCCAAAACCCCCCAAACCAAAAAACTACTTCTAATATCATCATCCCAGACATAGCTCTCCATGTCACCATGGTGTACTGCAACATGAGCTTGAGTTTGCAGGAGGCTAGGAGCATCCACTTATTTTGGGAGTTAGTTTGCTGCAGTTCACCTGTCATGGGAGTGGATACAGAAGAGCTTTGTTTAGCTGGTGACTTGCAGGAAGAAAAAACTCTCTCTGTTCTGCACAGGTTCTGTATATCAATGCCAAACAAGAAAGGAAATTCCTCAGTATGTGCTTGGTGTGAAGAGGAGGATCACAGAAGAGCTGCTTCACTCATGTTTTGTACTTCAGATTGTCAGGATTTCAAGGCTTCTACTGGCTGGTAACAGGAGAGCAGCATCAGCCCTTTCTACATTTTCACTTTAACTGTCCCCATTCTTCATCTTCCTTGATTAATCAGGAATAACAACACCACTGTGGTCCCTGCAACACTCCAATCATGTAATCTTCTGATACAGATCCATTCTGATGGCTCTGCTGTTCTTGAAGAACTCTGGATTTTTCTAAACTTCAGTTCAGGATTTCAATTAATGACATACATGTGCAATAGGTTCAGCACATCCTGGATGTATAAACCTATTAAGACTCAGTTGTAACACTCAGACGTGGATAATTCCAGGCTTTCTAGATATTAGACAGCTTGGTGAAAGCAGTAAAGATGCCAAGAAATCATGAATGAACATATGAAGTCTTACAACATCATATACACATGCCTTAGAGATGGAGACAGAGGCCTTGTTCCAGGCATAATAGATGTATACAAGCTCTGTATATTCTACAAAGAGTGGAATCTTCTGCATAATTTCTAAAATTTCAAAAAAAGATTAGACCATCCTTTCTCTTTATTATCAAATTATGATAAATATATACATGGGTAAAAAACATGGCCAGTTATTTTGGTGTCTCCAAGGCTAAATGAGAATCTATTCTGTTCATACAAACCTTAAAAAAAAACCATAATGAAATTATGGCTTCCTGTCTGAACACACTAACAGATGAGAACCATATTTGTTGGATCCCAGCTGCGGCACTGAAACAGAAGAAAAATACAACTATAGTGTAACTGCAGCAGCATCCTTAGATCTCCAGTTAGGTATTCTGTGCGGTGCTAATCCTGCCAAAGACACCCATTAACTTCTGCATATGCCCAAATACTCAAGCTGCTGTGTGGCTACCAGGTCTACCCGGTTGTCACCACAGCATGTCTTGCCATCTAAAGGTAGGACAGTGATTTCAGGAAAATGAAAGGCAGGAAGTCATATTCATCATGCTTCTAATTTCTTTCTCTGAACTGCAAGAAAATTTTTCAAGTAGCCACCATAGATTTTGGGAAACTTGTTATATTGCTGAGACATTGATCTTCACATTCAGTCTGGCTGCTGCTTTAAGCTTGATTTGCTCTGGCAAACTAAAGCAGATTGATGACAACCAAGAAATTGATATCTCCAGGTAGATTCCACCCCATATTGTAATAACAAAACAGATTGTAATAAGGCCAAACCAACAGCCAGTTGTCAAGGTGGGGTACATACTCTATATCGTTATGGTTAAAAATGTTCTACTCAGTTTATCTGGTCAGAGCTGAGCTATGTTGGATGTCAAAAAAGGCAGACTTGAAAACACAGTGCTTACCCTCAAAAATTCCCAAAGTGTCAAAGCATTGTAATTCTCACATAGTACAGACCCAACCATTGAACTACAGCTCCTCAGCTCCCAAGACAGTTTAAATGCCTATGTAAAAGCATTTCAGGAAGAAGTGCAAAAGCAAAGACTGAAAAAAATGCTCTCCAGAGAAGAAATGTCCAGTTGGTATCAAGTCAAGTCACAGATGGTTCATTATACAGACAATTTTTCTCATCTTAAAAACATTTATACTGACTTTATGGTGATTTCTGCAACCTTACCAAGCTCCCTGAAAGCTTCTAATCAGAAGCTTTTTTCTTCAGTTCATTACGTGCTTAACTTGCATAACTTCTCTGACCCCATTACACATTTGCTTTCAATAACAATTATTCACAAGTTTATAGATTAAAGTGACTTTTCTTTTGCCTTTCACTTGCTTTGAATAATGTATTGCTTCACTTCATAGTAAGATTCAAGATACCTCTTCCTCCTTCATTTATCATATGCACTGATTGAATTAATTTCAAGTTAGGCTGCAGGCTATTTTGAGCAAGGGTCATTTTCAGCAGGCTATTTGCAGAGCATTCACTACAAATGGGTCTGCTACTATTGGGTGTTAGCAGAGTACAATAACAGATGTTATTAACAACAACAGCAGCTTTAGGTTCAAAGATCAGGTGAGGTGATGTCTAAAAACAAATGAGACAATTTCATTCTGCTGGCTAGCAAATAGTGATTACTTCACCAAATGAATTCAGTGTTTGCAGCTTCTGCTGAGAATACCTGATTGATGGGAGTCCTGGCTGGTGCCACTTGTCAGAGCTGTTAGAACATAACCTTGATGTGTACTTTTCAGCACTGCCTGCTTCTCTCTGTCACTTTCACTATATGCTGAGCTCTAATTTGTTGATTACAAATTGATGGTCATTTTGGAATTACTGATTTTCTCCATTTAACATTCTTGATGCTGCTTTACCACCCTGCTCTTTATACAAGCACAAGAGAGGTACAAAGTAAAAGCTAAGAAACCACATAGAGAAACTTCAGATGAATCTGGCATACTTGCAGAATTGTAACTTGAATTAAGCTAGGATAGGTTTCTTCTCTTCTGCATGTTGGTTTTATTTCTTTTTTTACTAAGCAATTTTCTAAATTAAAATAAATTGCTATAAATTCAACACACAATACAATCAGTAAGGCCATTTAAATTTTTAAAGCCTAGAATGGCAGCATATTATCATTTTAAGCCTAATTTATAGTGAACATCAATGAAGAGCTATCCATGTGAAGATTTTAATAACGTTGTGCAATGTGTATGAAATTGCTATCTGTAATAGCAAGAGTATGATGACTCATCACAAATTAACATATTTATTAGTCAGCAAAATTGACAGCACAAAATTGCTGTAGAAATTCAAATAATATAATGGTCAAGGTGAGACTTAGAACAGATGGGATTATCCAAATGAAATACCACTGGAATTCATATATAAATTTTGTAACGTAGTACGATATTGGAAAAGTGAAAATATGCCTTGAAGGTAGAATACTTGATGCAGAGTAGTTCTTAGAAACTGTAGAGACTTGTAAATCTTCTGATAATAATATAAGCATTTCATATCATTCAGAGAAAAAACTCCCAGGTGACTGACATAGAAAAGCAGTTTCATAGAAGAAAAATCATAGAAGAGGATGTCATATCATATGTTCATTTTTACGAGCTCTGCATGTAGTCCAGTCTGTAAAGTAGTGAATCTTCACATCTTCTGGGAAGCTCAGAAAGATAATAACTTGGTAGACACCTGGAGAGTGTTTCAAATGCTGAACTGTAGGGATTTTGTGCCATTTTTGACCCTAGAATAATTACATGGGACTAGCTTATATGACATATGACCCACAAGAGACACAGATACTTTGAAGAAACAGCTGAATGTCAGCCTTGAGACCCTAGCACATCTAACGTGGTACTAGGTGACTAAGTTTAAGCATTTGAATCCTGTGTTCACCCCTGCTTAGCTGTCTTGCTCGAGCAGCTGATAGACATTGTTGTCACTCATACCCCTCCATTCTTTCTTCCCTTTTCAAGCAACGTACTCTTCAAACAAGTTGAAAGCAATGGTCACTACTACCTTCAAAAAAGGGCAGGAAGAGGGACCTAGGGAACTAGAGACAAGTCAGCCTCACCTCAATTCCTGGGAAGGTGATGGATCAACTAATCCTGGAAACCATTTCTAGGCACATGAAGGACAAGAATGTGATCACGAGGTGATCCACAAAGAGAAGTCATGCTTAACCAACCTGATAACCTTCTGTGATGGCTTGGCAGATGAGAGAAGAACAGTGGATATTGTCTACCATCAGTAAGGATTTCGTCCTGTCTCCCACAAGATCCTCATAGGGAAGCTGTTGATAAGTGAGGTGGATTGAAAACTGGCCAAATGACTGGGCCCAGAGGATGGTGATCAGTGGCACAAGGTCTAGGCTGGAGGCTAGTAGCTAGTGATGTAACCCAGGGGTCAATACTGGGTCTAATCCTATGTAACAACATCATTAATGATCTGGATGATGGGACAGAGGATACCCTCAGCAAGTTTGCTGATGATAAAAAACTGGGAGGAGTGGCTGATCTCCCAGAGGGTTGTGCTGCCATCCAGAGGGACCTCAACAGGCTGGAGAAATGGGCTGACAGGAACCGCATGAAGTTCAATAAGGGGAAGTCCAAAGACCTGCACGTAGGGAGGAACAGCCCCATGCACAAATATATGCTGGGGACCACCCGGATGGAAAGCATCTTTGCAGAAAAGGACCTGGGGGTCATGGTGGCCCCCAAGTTGAGCGTGAGCCAGCAATGTGCTTTTGTGGCAAAGGCAGCTAATGGTGTCCTCAGCTGCGCTAGGAGGAGTGTTGCCAGCAGGTCAGGGGAGGTGATCCTTCCCCTCTACTCAGCACAGGTGAGACTACATCTGGAGTACACTGTGTCCAGTTCTGGGTTCCTCAGTGCAAGACAGCCATTGGAGAGAGTCTAACAAAGGGGCACAAAGATGATTAAGGAACTGAAGCATCTCTCCTATGAGGGAAGGCTAAGCGAACTCGGACTGTTCAGCCTAAAACCAAGAAGACTCGGGGGAAAATCTCTTTAGTGTGAACAAATATCTGAAAGGAGCGTGTAAAGAAGACAGAGCCAGGCTGTTTTCAGTAGCACTCAGCGACAGAACAAGAGGCAATGTGTGCAAACAGAAACAGGGATGGTTCCCTCTGAACATCAGGAAACACTTTTTTACTGTGAGGGTGGCTGAGCACTGGCACAGGTTGCCCAGAGCGGTTGTGGAGTCTCTCCCCTTGGAGATATTCAAAAGCTGTCTGGTCATGGTCCTGGGCAACTGGCTTTAAGTGACTACTTAAGTGGGACGTTGGACCAGATCACATCCAGAGGTCCCTTCCAACCTCAACTATTCTGGGATTCTGTGAAGGGGAAATCAAAAGACCTCTTGATACTGCAAATATTCAATCCACATCCCTACACACCTAACAAAAAATAACACCGTTCAAGTCCACATGCTATGAACATCCTAGCATATGAATTCAGGAGTCTTTAACTCCAAAGTTCCGCTCTGCATAGAAGACTGTGTGTAATGCTCAAATTACAGATGAACAAATATGTGTAACTCCTAAAGGTGTTCTCACACACTTGGAGAAACTTGTGCATTGCTATAGATATACACCCACCTATGATTCAAGCACACCTACATAGTACAGCATGTATCAAACACGCATTTACATAATCATGCAAAACACTCACCTGCATGCAGAGACTTAGATTCTTAGCATACAGCAGATAGCACCTCTACTTTAACATGCTTCAAATTGCTTTAGGTTTGTGGCTTCTCTCCAGATTAAGAGAGTCCCATGGCTAGCTCCACAAATATTGCTTCAATTACAATGGGAAAAGTTCCAATATAGTGTAGGGGTAATCTCTGTCATGCATTTTATGCCAGTTGTTTTGTGGACACTACATTATAGCATTTTATCTTCTGTTTTTCTTTTTGTGATGCAGTTCATTAAACACATTTCTTCCTAGATCCTCTTTTATTCATTCTGATTCACTAAAGCCCTCTGAGACCGAGAAAAGCCTCCAGGATATAAATGCTCAAAACAAACCTGAAACTCTGGAGAACTTTCATTTTTCTTTACATATCAACATACTCAGCTCAATTTGTCGCAGTAATATTAAAATTAAACAATGAAAAAGCAAGGAACTGTGTAGGAATTATTCCTCCTACGGTGCTCGAAATACTTTCCTTTTTAAACAAGTAAATGATCTCTATCTTGTTTGTACTAAAGAATAAAACATAAACACTTACTGCAATACAATGAACATTGCCCAGCTATCGTTCTTACACATTTTCCTACAACATTTGCTTTAAAAAGCCTGAGTAACATTGCAAACCAGCAAATGGCTACAGAAAGAAACCATGTTTGAGATATACAGTAAGTGACTTTGTTAATAAAAAAAGAGCCCTTGTTTTCAACAATGACAGCAGATATCTCATACCAGCCAAGCTCTGAAACTGTTAGATATTTGGCAGGTCTCAATATTTGCTGAACAGAAGCAAGTAAAACTGTAGATGATACAGATATTGTAAGTTTATGATTCAGACAGCCTTGTGACAGTTGAACTATTCCTTCATAAATTCTGATTATTTTCACTTTTTTTCAAGAAAAGTGGAAAATTCCATAGTCTTGAGTACTTTCTGTCTACTTAGAAAAATCCAAACTTAGAATAAAATAGGTGTTTTGAAGCAGTATTTGGGTTATGTTGCAGTCTTACAAGAATCCATGAAAGCAAACTAATTTAGAAAGTGGGGAAAGAGGTGGATAGAACAAATGCCGTACTTTTTAAATGTCAAGGAAGATGACAATGGCCTGTACTATCGCGTACAGTCCATATCTGAGGTCTTACTATAACCCAGTTCCTAGACTACCTTTCCTATTAACAATAGAAGCTTTCTGGGGAGCCATGCATTTGCAGTTCCTTATTTCATATTTTCAGGCTTCAGATACCATTTACGTATGGAAACGGGTAAACAGAAAACTGAACGCTTCCTTCATCTCACTTGCCCCTTATATTTCAAGGATGAAAAATGGAGCACATCCTTGTCCACACTCCTACAAACCAAATTTCAAATGACTTTTTACTGATTATAGATCACCTGCGTGCTATGAATTACATCTCTATCCATACCTGGTGTCTCACTTTCATTGCAGAACAACTAAGTGGAAAGCAGTGAGTCTAAAAAAGGACAACATTTTCTTATATATATAAAGCTGAAAGGAAATTTACAGTATCATGTTACTTTAAATTGAAAAGGTATTGAAGAAAATAGTATAAATTATTTTGAAATTTTCTTCAAAAGATTTTTGTTATTGTTGAAACAATCAAGAAAATATGGTAAAAAGTTGACCTGAGCCTGTAATTTTTGCAGAAAAATTATAAACATTTCACCCTTCTCCATCAAGAATTTCTAAGAAGCAAAGTCCATGTAGCACACCTGAAATTTGTTACTATGCCTCTTGGACTATCCATAAGACACTATACTATCCATATGTCAAATAGTAACACACCAGGAAGTTTCTTATTTGTTCACTAAGATGTGCTTAGCGATGTTTGAAAGTTCTGCCAAATTACTGTAGTCTGCTCCTATAGAGCATTTTTCTCTTCTGTGAACCTCCAAGAGACTTATTTTGAGATTAGAGGGGGTACAACAGTATGTAATTTTATTTTATTGACTTTTTTTTGTGACCAAGACAGATTATTTTGCAAGTTATCGAGAAAGTATTTTATTACAACATATCATATTGGTAGGTTTCAGGGATAACTTTTGCAGATTTCATATTCTGATTCCAGGTTGGTTGCTTATAAATAGCTCTTTTGCATTTTCATACTGTCTTGTTTATACAAATGTGTTGTGATTTGTAGCTGTCTAGTTAAATATGTGTCAGAAAATATATCATATGTAAGTAATAGTTAAAGAGGACAGTATAACACAAGCTGGCAAAATTAATCAAGAAAAATAACTGACAATTGCTGTTATCTCCTGCCAGTGGCACGTAATTTTTTTTAACTGAGCTGCGAAGGAAGAATTTAGCAGTAATTTATCTGGGTGATGTTTATCCACAACATCGTGAACATCTGAAAACTGAAATGTAGTAGGCTTTTTACTACGCTTTGCATTATTTGATGTGTAAGTTACATGAAAAGTAGGATAAAAATGAATGCTAATCAGCTATGTGTTTCGTATAAGTAAAATCCTGAATCTTGCACAAATTTCAAGTAAGGACTTGATCCACAGTATGCTTTTGATTAATGACACTTATTTCTAGAGGCTTCAGTGGGCTTTGGATTAGGCCTCAAAGGGCAGAGTGGGATCTGAGGAACAGAATCAGGCTGTTAAAGTCATACTGCAGTATATGATCCACCAAATATCTCCAGGTAAGCCTAGCACTACTGTTTCCTCAGCATCTGTATACTTTCTTGTGCAGGATAATGTTTTCAAGGTGGACCCAAATAAGCCATTACATTGCCATACATATGTTGGTAATAACGTGGCCAGGCTCTTCTGTACCTAACTTCCATCCCAGAAAAGATGATACATTCTTAGAGCAACGATGTGTCTCATTAAGCTGTGGTAAAATATCCCTGAAGGTATAATAGCATGGATGCTGTACTTGCTAAGCCAACTCTCAGAAGAAGCAGTAGTGATGACAACTTAATTCAAGCCTTCCAACTTTGATATTAGCATAGCTGTCGAGTGCTGCTAGGGACATCTTAATGTTAAAATTGCTATTCAGTGAAGTGACCCACAAATATACCCTTTGGAAATATTGGTGACATTACAGCTGCCTTCCTTAGGCAAGCAAGGTTCATATGCACATTCTTTCAGAACCATTAAGATATCTTCAGACCCAGCTACCAGCTTTGCCACAGAACAAAAAGATTAGCACAGTGTACCTCCCACAGAGAACCTGACCCAACCTATTTCAAAAAGGTCTATAATTTCTATTTTCACATGACAACAGAGGTGTGCTTTCTGAGATTTGTATTTACCAATAAGAGGTGAAAAACTCTTAGCAAAAGGCAATGTATATGCTGCACTACCTGAGGAGAAAGCCTAATGGCACTGGGGCTTGGGATTTGGACTGTTACTCACAGAAACATACCGCTGCCGGTGGAGATGAATAGTGCCTATTATTTTGAAATTAGACTTTTGCTTGAAACTGAAAAGTCTGATCTGAAGAAAATCTATGCCAACCTTTACAAACTTTTCTTTTTTGTGCCCAAAGGCTCAGACTCTCCCTCTGGGAAGTGGATTCAGTATAAGTGGTCATTACCCTTGCTGTAGTTCATCACCTCATTCGTGCTGCTTCATGATGCAGAGCTGCAGCTTGAATGAATTAGGGTTAAAAGTAATGTTTTGGGGATTTTTTTCCTCATGTTAGACCTGTCCACATGGCAGGTGGTTTTGTAGTACTTAATGCTAATTTTTGACCTTGTTATGTATCATGCTCTTGAGTCAGGAGTGTTGTCTCATCTATGAAACAGGAAATGAATACCTGGCCTAATGACACCTTTAATTTTCTTACCACTTAATGAAACTACATTTAAAGGATGGCTTTCCCATCTCTTTCAGTTAGCATAAGTCAGCATTGAGGTCAAACAACCTATCTAATTCCTACTCCTGCCCTCTGTGGGCTAGCACAAACATCCTTTCTGAATGCTTTTTTTATTATTATTTTTTATTCATCAAAATAGTTTTAATTCAGGTTATTTCCCCAAATCTGGTCTGTTATGTAGATTTATAAATGCTTATACCAGCAGAAGGGAGGAGATAGTGGGAGGTAAGTAGGAAACTGTGGTCAGAGCAGCAGAATAACAGTACTACTTCCTTCCTCAGCCTGAAGGCACTGTGACTACGCTCTGAAGTATGCAGCCTTTCCTTGGATGCTTTACAGAGGTGTTGAGGAAAGTAAGACTTGGCAAAATATGTAGTTTTGTCCAAAGTTTGGATTCCAATACTGACTTTCACATGCTCGTGGTACAAAAAAGGAGCACTTTGGGTCTT
>VYZW01003284.1:66094-81528 GCA_013401315.1 Balaeniceps rex | reverse complement strand
TTAATTCTGAGAGGCACTCAGGCTTGCATTATTTTTTAATCTTTTGCTACTCCCAAAATAAACTACTCTGAACGCTACTGAGCACATACTGTTTACTGGATACTTCCACTCTGCTAGTGATGCACAACTCCCTCCTCACTCTATACCAGTCACCCACAATTGATGAAAAGATCAGCATTACAACGGTCTAAATGACTCAATGCCTGAGGCTGTTTATGTTTTGATACTGTAAGAACAGAAGTTCTTGCAGCAGGTAACAGAGTTAAGAAACTTACTTCCAGTATAGAAGGTCTAAGCAGTTAGGCTGCTATTCTTTCAAAAGTCCCTAAACACATGCTTACGTAAGTCCCTTTAAACAGGTGATTTACTGTAACACTTCCCAGATGAGGGCATCTGCAGGAACAGCAGAACCACTGTAAGTTTGTGCCTACAAGAAGCTCTTGTGGCACCTAATCAAACAAAACAACAGAGCTACCAAAGAAGCTTCCTTGTCTCACCTAGTAGGCACCTCCATTGTAACACAGCTTTCTTGACAGCCTAACAGTAAATAATAAGCAGTCTGGGTTTTTTAAGGTAAGTACCACCCTGTATAATTCAAAGAAGGGCGGGCAGGGGGGGAAAATCACATTGCATGATATAGTAGAAAATTCAATTTTTATCATTACAGTGCAAAAAAAGCAAACTATAACTAAAAATTAGTAAAAAGTTTGCCTACCTGAGAAAAGGTGAACCTGTGCATAGAACGACCAATCCCCCTTTCACTGTTTTTTATTGCAGAAGACTCTTTGGGTGCATTAAGAATTACTGTCTGGGGATCTTCAATAGTTACACAACCCTTAAAAAACAAGACAAGGTAAACCAAAACACCACACAAAATTATTTAGGAAGAAAACTATCTAAAAAAAACAACCAAACAAACGAAAAAACTCCAAAACCCTAGTGTTTTCATCTATTTACCAGAGCTACAGAGTTGCAAAATTTACATATAATCTCTCTCGAGATGTGCAACAGCTGCAGAGATATCCACTTCACATAAAAGCCAGAGCGTAGACAAAGTTAAGGCAATCATCTGGAGTTTTCCAAGAGGTATAAAACTTTCCTAGGATTCTTTCCAGCAACTTTTTTTCTTTTTTAAACACTTTCTAAACCCTGGTATTTTGTGATTGTGGCTTGCACAATCCTAGCTATGAAAACAAAGCTATATAGAAAGCTACTGGTTTTCCACTTCAGTCATTTTCAGTGTGAAACAAGCTATGACCAGCATAAAGTAAAATAAGTTTGAAGCATTATCCTTTATTGATAGATGGCGTTATCAGTAATGAAGAAAACTAAATTAGTTTCAAGTAATTTGATTGCTATTTCTCACTTAAGTAAAGGTGATATGCAATTACCTAGCTCACTCTAACAAGATAAATGTAGAACGCAGTATCCCAGCAAAAAATTTATTTTACACCAGACAGGCTACCAAAAATACAAACTGAACTACCAATATAGTTTAA
Source organism: Balaeniceps rex (assembly GCA_013401315.1). NCBI lineage: Eukaryota > Metazoa > Chordata > Aves > Pelecaniformes > Balaenicipitidae > Balaeniceps > Balaeniceps rex. Next base: position 80,029 of record VYZW01003284.1, on the reverse strand, counting down.
CAGTGTCTTGAAGCATCAGTCCTAAGGACTGATCGTAACTAAATCTGACATTTATGTTCAGAGGCTGGCCAGAGCTGGTAAGACTAATAATCTATGTGTAGCACATACAGAAGAAGTACTGCTCTTCCTAGGAGTCTCAATTAACAAGTCTGTTTATCAACTGGTATAGAAGCTCTAAGAAGCTGGGCACTGAATTTAGACTTGCTCACCATGCCAGGCTCTAAACCCATATACTCTTTAACATTCCTCCCACATTGCTAGGAACAGGAATGCAGGTCAGATGTACTAAATCCTAGAGAGCTACAGAAGAATCCAACATCTGCAGCATGTGCCATCAGCTGCCACCAGCCTCACAGACGCTTGTGAGTAGAGGCCTTGAAGTAGTCAGATCTGCAGAGCTGGAATCCAGCTGGTAACACATCACTCTCATTGTCTCCCCCAGCTAATCCCGCAGGTAGGTTGGCAGGATTTGGACCATTTCTGGCACTGTACACATCATTTATATCCAAAGAACACAACTTCCTGCTCTCCAGCGGGTGACTCTAGAGAATCACTGGCAGTTGTATCAAGAGTACAGAATTTCATCCAGAGCTCTTGAGCTTTACTTGCACAAATCATTATCTCTATAAGCAACAACAGATCAGTTAACCTGTTGTTTATCTCTGTTTAAAGCATCAGTCTACAGCTGTAAGAAATAGGGCTTGGGTTCTACTTTTTTCTTTTCTTGTTGCGTATTTGGAACAAAGATGCTTTCCTGAAAATTGTGCATGGCAGGGAGGAAAAAAGGACCTAAAAATTAAGTTGATCTCCCATTGATTACAGAGATGGGAAGGGTTTTGTGTTTGGTTGGTTGTTTTTTTTTGTTTGTTTGTTTTTTTTTCCATTTGTTACCAAGCATCTTCCTCAGATTCAGGTGCTGGTTAAGAGCAGAAAACACTGAAGACATTGAAGACCTTTCAAGCATTCGTAGTTTTTGGAGACTGAGGAAAAAGCCTTCATACCATGCAAAACAAGTTATACAGGTAATATGTTGGAAGATCAACTATGTCTTCATGTAGTTCATGATGAAAAGAGCTTTAAAAAAACCCTAGTACAAACTCCAAAACTTACTTTTTTCCTCCCTTCCTGCTTTTAAGAACAAGTAGTTTCACTAATGGTCAGGTAGTCAGACATTTCCCATTCCAAAGAGGAATGAGACAAACAACTCTTAAAACAATATGATTTTGTAAATCAATTTACCCATACAGCCAGCTCAGATTGCTGAATGATACCAAACTGGAAGCACTGTGGCAGTGCATACTACTCAACAAGAACTGCCTAAGGAAAGGTGAATGGAAGTTGAGGGAGGGAAAAAAAAAAATCCAAGTGAAAAAAACACAAAGGTTCCAACTCTGGCAGATCAAATGCAGGAATACATTTTAGAAAAGCAAATCAGAACTAATATTAAATCCTTCTGCAAACAGGTCAGGAACAAGAGGTCTATCAGAGAACCTGTGAGACCATGCAAACATGAGGGCTGAGAGATACGCTGCAGAGACCTTGTCCTCCAAGGACAGCTAAACAAATTCTTTGCATCAGTATTCACAATGGATGGCAGAGCAGGGAGCAAGGAGTATTTCTGTGTGTTTGCATGTGCACATGTATGTGTGTGTAAAATACTGAAGCATCTGAATCTGACAGCATAAACTGTAGAGGTTACAGAAAAATTTGACAGGATGAGCAGCAAGCCACCAGGACAAGGTAGCAGACTATTCAGGCATTCCAAAGAAACTCGAGGGTCAGATACCTGAATTACTCCCAGAATTGCATAATCTCTTCCATGAAGCTACTTCATTTCTTGAGCACTGTACAGAGCCAAGAGTGACACCAACTTTTAAATAACATTCCCAGTGGAATTTTGCAGAGCTACAGGTGTGCATGTGTGCACCACCCAAATTAGTAAAAATTGTGATAAAAAAAAAAAAAATCACATCTATCCAGGTGTCCACTAATTCTATTTGGAAGCAGTACATGGCTTTTATAAAAGAAAGTCCTGGCTTACAATATTAGGTGTTCTTTGGGGGAGAAGAAAAAATTATTTCTTAGGTTCTCCAACTAACCTGAGATTCATGGTTTTCAAGCTCTGCTACGGAAAAGGGCCTCACTCTCAAGAAGACTTTCAAAGGTTGATATGCCTGTTCATTAAAAAAATACACAGTTATAATGCCACTTTTTAAACAGAACACCCCCAAATCATATCAGCATACATCTCTGGTGCAGTACTTCCTGTTTTATCTTACTGCCTCACTTTCTCCTTCCTTGTAAAGTTCAGACCCTAAGCTTTCATTTGCTTCTTTACCTCCTAATGTCCTTAAGTAACCCCTTTTTTGTCGTCCCCCCCTAGTGTTCGTTTATGACAAAGCCAAGATTTTGATTTTTAAAAGAGCACACTATTGGAGGCGTAAACTGCACTGCTTCCACCTTCTGGTCTTCCTCTGTATTGAATTCAAGCCGTATTTTCTAACAGCTGCTCTGCAGTACTACACTTCCATTTTGTATGGAGCATGTTCAGTTAATAGATTAACACATTCTGAGCCTCAAGAGACTGCTTCATCACCACTATCCAGGCACTAGCCCCTCATCTTCCTCACAGTAACAACCATGACACAGTTCTCAGTTGCTAAGGTGGGCTCTTCCATCCCGTACCGTTATACAAAGGTCTCCCCATCCAGATGAAGCGATAATAGCAGGGAGATTTTTAGAGGAGTCCCAGCATTCCTTCCTTTCTCACAGAGCTTCAAAGTCCCTACTTTGGCAGCTTGTTCATTCAGCAGATGGATTTACCAGATGCCTCCACAACCCTCCCATGACCAGCATTCCACTAATCACACAAAATTAAGTCACCTGAGGGAAGTCAATCAGGAAACCTACCATTCTAAAAAAGCAGGGAAGGCTATACTATCTTCAAAAGCATACTGCAGAACAGCATTATAGATTTTTATTTCCAAGCACCTAACAAGCTTTCAACAAGGACATATATCCTTTTTTAGCTTACTAAAAAGAGCAGTACAGTCGCATTACATTCAAAGTGCAACTACTGAAGTCCTTTACTTCCTTCTCAAAAGCTTAGCACAACACATCATGTAACACTGACCACCTGCATTTGCTACTGGCTATGATCTGTTTGTAAGCAATGAGAAGTAAGCAGAAGAATCGAACACATCTTGGGGGCAGGGGAATACAGCAGTTCTTACCAAAGAAATATTTGCTAGAACTAAAGCTTAAAAAAAAAAGGCATAATCAGAAAACATATTACAAAACCAATTCACACCTCCTGTTCCTCTGTATTAGGCAATACTGTTGACTCCATAGGTGAGGGTTTACCCACTACGTTCAGAAAAGAAACTGATTCCAACATATCAGATACTTCTGTAGAAACATAGTTTTTCCCTTCATCATCCATTGTTCTGTGCAAAGGAACTTGTAAGGACAAAAAAAAAAAAAATAGTCATCCATATTTTTCTCACAGAACAGGCAAAAACAGAGAGAGCAAAATAGAGATCAGGGAATCTTGTATATGAACAAGCACTTCAGAAGAAAGTAAGGCCCTCTGAAGACATTTGAGAGTATGAAGAAACCTTAAAAAAACCCGAGTGACATTTGGGTTATACTAAGAAACACGCCAGTGAAAGCATACTAACTGCCTCTGTTGGGCATTAGTCTCATCCACCTGCAAGTGCTGGGCCACCGCCTGTAACCCCCACCCCTGAAAGGCTCATCACTCCCCAGGCGTCAGGGACTCGGCCATCAGGCCCAGGCCCGCCCTCAGCCCCGAGGCCACCTTGCCCTGCCTCAATGAACCGACGAACCGTCGGCTCAGACAAGGCCCCGTTCACACGCAGGGCAGGGACGGCCTAGGGAGACCGGGCAGGCATCGCCGGGCGGGCGCCAACCGCCGCTACCTTGCCGCGCGCGGGAACCGGCGAAACACCCCCCAGCGCAGGCAGCAGAGGGAGCATTTGGGCGGGTGGAAGGCGGGCGCTGATTGGCCGAACGGGGGGAGGGGGCGGGGTGGAGCGGCGCTGACGGACAGGCCAGTGCGGGCACAGGCGCGGCTCTCTCCGCCCGGCAGGGGGCGCCGCCGCACAGCGCAAGGCAGCCGCGGGGCCGCCAGCCCGCGAGCCGCCGCCGCCGCCGGCGGGGGGGGGGGGGAGGGGAAGGTGGAGAAGGGGGGGAGCGTCTGCAGCGTGTGCTGGTGACGCAGATTTATTTATCGTTTTTAATAAGGGACGGGGGAAGGAAGGGGGTTTGAACACCGAAGTAAGGCAGCGCCGACAGCGGCAGCTTAGCGGCCAGAGGAGGGGTGTCTTGCCTGACTGAGCATGCTGGGTCGGGGTGGGGGGGAGCCGCAGATACCTCAGTATTTCCATCGAAAGTTACATAAAGTTATCACGCCTGTTACGTAACCGTTTCGACACCACGCGGTATTGTCATAAACTCAGTAGAAGACGAATAAATGACAAAACGTTCAGGTTACAGAACGCCGGCAGAAGAGGGACAAGTCGAGCAAACCGCGTGCCACAGGGCCCACAGGGCGGAGGGACGAACCCCGCCGAGGGGAGAGCAGACCTCCAAAGGAGCCCACGGTCGGTCACCTTCAACAACCAAACGATCTGCTTCTCTGCTGAAGAGTGGACAACCTTCATGTATGAGCCCATTATTCAGAGAGTAGGGAGGCAGTTTTATTTCTGTGAAGTGCAAGACCCAGATGCAAAGGCAAAGTTGTACCTGTCCTTCTTTTTAAAAGTAAGTTGGAAGCAGGTGAAGAGAGAGAAACACACTCAAAAGACCACAGAAAACTTGTTTTTAAAGACCCACAGCTGCTCAAAGAACACAGATAGGACTTTAGGTATGTTTAAGAGGCACCATGTAAGTCAGAGGCACAACCAGCTGTAAACCAATAAAAAGCCATTATGTTTTGGCCAACAGTAAAGACCAAAGACAGAAATGATGTCAAAGCTAGCCAGCTCTCCCCTCCCTAGACCCCTCCAAGTGCTTTGAGTCAGAAGGCTATTGGGTTAAGCAGAGAGAAGACAACTTGGGTGAAAGTTAGTAACTAATCATACACAAAGGTCAGCCAGCCTCAGCTAGTAGCACTTCTAGTCTGTTGCTTGTCCACCCACTTACCCCCTTTTAATCTGACTGGTGTCACAAAGTCCTTACCGTGCTTTTTAGAGCACCCCGTAAAATACAAATAATTTTAGAACTAAAGCAGTTTAACTAAAAACTAGACTAAAGTTTAACTTTAGTTAAAGAGTTAACTTTAAAAACTGCAAGTATTTGTCAGGCAGCTCATATTTATAACATATTACCAGAGACTGACCTTTAGGAAAACACAGGTTTGGTTTGTTTTTTTTTTTTTCCCTTCTGCTCACACACTACTTTTGTTTCCCAAGGAAACAGGTTTGTCGCAATCTGCGTGTGTAAATGCAACTAAGTTTCTCATCTCTCCCTTTTACCAAAGCTCTTGAACCTAACTAAGATAGAATCCTTCTAAGGCTTTACATTTAATGACATTAAGACACTTGGGCAGGTGAGGGACTCTTGAATCCCTTGAGCAAGTTCAAGCTTTGGCCAGTTTTAGGTCTTAGCAAATACAAATGAGACCTCAAGGTCCACGAAACTGCACGTTTCCTCACTTCTGCTTGTTTAATTAGAATTCCAGTTCTCTCCTATGCTTGAAGCAGAAGCGGCAACCTGATCTTCAATGGATGAAATGAAACAGTGTTCCTTCATTTAACTCAGAGCTTTATGTCTTGTAGGTTTAAGTAATCATAGTTCCTTTAAGGATTAGTTTGCAGAAGGAAAAAAAAAACCACCACTGAACTTGAGAGGCCTAAGTAGCAGCTATGAAAATGGCTGTTTTATTGCTTTACATATGAAGCTTACCTTTTCCAGAGATTTGAATATTAAAGGTAATATTAATCTAAACCTAGAAAGACAACTAGAGTTCCACACCTTAGTTTTGTGACTCTACATGCGAGTCTAAAGAACGAACTTGCTAAATTCAACGTGTTCACCACAAATTATGAAGTTCTATAACTAACATCCTCAGGATCCATTGACTGTGAAAAGCATGGGGGGGCAGGGGGGCAAAGCCAAGTAAGCTAAGTGTTAGTTCAGCCTTGCATAGCAAAAACTAAGAATTGAAAACTTGCTAATTTACCTACACATCAATTTTAATGCTACCTCTTGTCTGGGTATAGACCAAGATTTCAGCCAAAGTTAAACCCTTTATGGAAAATATATTTTTAATAATTTAAGTGCTGCACATCCATACAGTCACCAACCTCCAATGAAACTACGATGCCCAAGTTTCATCTTCCTGGTGTTTACAACTGGCATATTCTTCCTTAAATATCATACAATCCTCTCACACAGCATTATGATCTCTGTCGTCCTTCTTCATGAAAGTCATCATAGGGCTACCCAAGACTCTTGGCACACATATGAAAACAAACAGTGATGAAAATTTGTAAGCCAACTTTATTCAACGATGACCATCATTTAGGCATCGGCAATAGTAACTTCAACTTCTACACCTGGTTCAATGCTGATGGAAGTGATCTGCTTCACGATCTCAGAAGGGCTGTGTAAGTCAATGAGCCGCTTATGGATACGCATTTGGAAACGATCCCAGGTCTTGGAACCTTCACCACAAGGTGTCTTCCTGGTAGTGATTCGCAGAGTCTGAAGAAAAATCATAAACAGGGTATTTAGTTGACGCATAAAGATGACTAATCTACAATCGAATCAGTCCACCTAAAAATACTGTATGGTATCTATGTCATTGGAAAGTTACTTCTTAAGTTGTACTCTACTGAAGTTAACACTCCTTCCCTGTATTCAATTTAATTTAAAAAAAACTTCACTATTAAAATAAATTGAAGGAAAAAAAAGCCCCTTCCATGTTCAACATGTTTTACACTAAACAGTTGCCCCAAGTGTCAAAGCAACTTGTGAAGTCATTATCTGTTTACACAGGGTTACCCTCAATTTAGTAGTACTGCTTTTCATCTCAACTTTTTTTTTTAAAAAAAAGAAAAGATGTTTTAAGTGCACATTTGCAGAAAAAAACCTATTAAGACAGGAAAACAGTGTTAAATACCTTGGTGGGCATGCGAACGGGTCCTTTCACCTTTAGGTTTTTTTCCTTAGCACCTCTGATCAAGTCAGCACAGACTGAAAAAAAAAAAATACAAAATAGCTCAGGTTTGTGAGTATTTTTTTTGCTTGTCTCTTAAGTGAAGATTTCAAACAAGATGTTGGCTCAGAATAGCGTATGAAGTGATCATTGCCATTCATTTTAAGGGTTATCCTCATAGCCAACCACATACACGTGGAAGCATTACACCATGGTTAGCAAAATCATGTTACAACAGTAGGCAAAAGCCATTACTGCAAGTTTAAGCTGTATTTAAGTTATCAGCCTGAAGATCCTGCATCAAACAGCGATTCTACTACATTTCCATTATATGATTAAAACACTGGCAAAGCTAGTTCCTAAACAAGATTAAATAATTTTTTAAAGAATGTTAAACTTCTAAACTAAACTCTTTATAACAAGAGTAACAAAATATCAATCAAGAAACTGGTGCCTTTCAGTTCTTATACATTCAAACAGTGACAACTAAAACCCCCCACAAGAACTAACGGGAAGAAGCTGCACTCTCTTAAGTTAGCCATTACAACATGAAGTTTTCAGCATGATAAAACCCCCCAAACACTAGCTTCCATTAAAAATTAAATTGTCAGTGTATGAAGCGCTGTGGGTTGACTTTGTTAACCGAGTCACATGCGAACAGACAAACGCTAACATCTTTAATTACAACTGGTTTCAATACATTGTATTTTGCAATACATTATATCATATATATCATTCATTACTTAACAAGCTACCCCAGTTAAAAAAAAAGTATCACTCACCCTTCTCAAGTGATTTTACATTGCGACTTGTCAAAGTAATTCTAATGCGATGAATTGCTACCTCTTGTTCCACAGGTGCTTTGCCGGTATCTTTAAACGCCTAAAATGTTGAAGTTACAAATATCAGACGCTACAGTCAACACCAACTAACACTATCTGCGGCCTCTTAAAAACAGACTTCTGGAGCATAAAGAACACTTTAGCTATGGGACTATTTTACTCGACTGACTTGATGACATATCCAAAGGGTACGGTGGCATGGAAGGAATGGTGGGAACAGAAAGGAAGAGCCAAGTCCTAACTGCTCTGAGGAGAAGCAATTTTTTAGTTTCTAACTGCATCTCACGGTGGGAAGCTGCAAGAATATCCCTCCCTGGTTTGCCTATGTACAGCAGGCTGTCCAATCACGAATACTCCTCGCCCTCAAAAATAAAACACTTTTCAGATTTCACATATCTTACAACTTAACCTCACCACGAAGTAAGTAACAAAGACATCAACAAAACAGCAACAACTTAAAACAGCAACAACAAAAAGGGGCAGCTGGCCAGAAAAACTAATTCGGCCACTCAGGAGACCGATGTGAAGAGCTCATGCAATTAAGCGCTTGCAAATAATTGGGCATTAATGTGGACCAAGTGACTTGATGAAAGAAAATAAAAGTGAAAACACAGAGGAAGGTCGGTCTTAAAAAACCGTGGATGAAGCATGGTTATTTCTCATGTACATGAGACACCACCTGTCGTACCAACTGACTCACATTCCTCTAATAAAAGCCGATTTTAAGGGCAAACGCACGAGGCCTTTTCACCACCTCTCACGCCGGGTTGAGGTGGTCTCCTCCCCGCCCGCGCTTCCCCGCGGGCGGCGGCGGCCCCGTCGCCACAGGAGCCGCTCCCGAAGACGAGCTCGGCGAGGAGGAAGCGCTACGGCCGCCGCGGCCTGCTGCCTCCCGCGCTGAGGCGCCGCCCGCCCTGCAGGCCGGCTCTGGGGGCACTCGGCACACGCCCCCGGCCTGAGGGCCCCTCTCCCGCGCCCCCGGCTGTCAGGGGCCCAGGGAAAGTGCTCCAGAAGCCGCCCCAGCAGCAGGGCGCCCTTCAGCCCCCCCCCCCCAGTCCCCCTCCGACACGCAGCCGTGCCCCGGCGCCGAGGCCGAGGGCCGGCACTGGCGGCGCACACGCGGCCGCCCGGGCCTAGCGGCCACACGGCGCTGCCGGCAGTGAGAGGCGACGGCCCCTCTCCCCCCCGCCTCACCATGGCGGCAGCAGGGCCTTCCTGACCGACTTATTCCCGGGCGAGGGGCGGCGCGGGCCCAGCGAACAGCGGTGAGCCAGGAAGCGGCGGCGGCGGGCGGCGCAGGGAGAGGAAGGCGCGATGGTGGCGAGGCGCTTATATAGCGAGCGGCACCGCCTCCATCCGGGCGCTGCGGGACCTTTCACCCCTGAGCTGGGTCCCGGAAGCGCTGGAGCGGGGAAGCCGGGTCGGCCTGGTCTCCTGCACGGCGGGTGCCGGGCGGCAGTGACTCTGACGGCGAGTAAAGAGGGGAGAGGGGGCCAGGAGCGGCTCCGCCTGACCGGGCTTGGCGGCGGCGGCGGCGGCGAGGGGCGGCGACGGCGGTGGTGGCTGCCGCGCACCCGGCAAGGCTGAGCTCTGGGGCCCGCCACGGGATGTGCCGAGCGGGCTGGTCTCCGTGGTGAGAGCGGTTTGCGGGGCTGCCGTGCCCCCTGCACCGGGCCCGGCCGGCTCCCTGTGGGGCGCAGCGCCGTTCCCCCTCGGGCCCCGTGGGCATCTTGCGCTCCCAGTTGCCTTTACTGGTAGACGTCGGCTTTCTGTTTGGGGCTTCGATATACAAGCAGGTCTTCGTTGCTACCAGTGATAGTGAGCCCGTTCCCATCTAAGCCTTTTTTTTTTTCCCCCCCCTTTTTAGTCACTACTGAAAGTGGAGGTGTGAGAACAGAAGTTTTAAGCAGCTTTAAGTAGAAATGCTGGTTTCATTCATTCCTGAGTGTAAGCACTTAACTTCATTTTATTTATTGAAGTCCTTGTATATATTCAGATTGGGCATTGGAGGGATGTTCTTTTAATGAGAACAGTCATTGATTTGGCCTGGACGCTGATAACTGTCAATCCCAAAACAAACATATTGCAGAGAGTCTGCCCGTTTCTAGTTATATCACAACCTGAGAGATTTATCTGACTGGAGAAACATTATCTGTTATGAAATGATGGCCTATAGTAAGGTCATTGTGATTATCTTTTAAAAATAATATTTTAATTCTTGCTTTTTGGGGGGTTGTCCAGTAGTCATAGATGTGTATACTGTTAGCAAAACTACTGCCACCTTTGGAAACTTAGTATTTACTATAGTTGTTCAAAAAAGACTCCTTGGTATTTTAATCTGAAGTTACTTTCAGCTATCACACTACACTTAATATAATTCCCCCTCCCCCGCCCAAATACTTGAATAGGTCTTCATATGGTCCTTAAACCTCATGGGATGGAGATAACATTTGTATGCCAATTATTCCATTGTGGTGCTCAATTTTAGACTTGTTTTGGACTTGGATCATTTGTATTTGCTCTTCAAAATCTCTGGTTTACTAATAACTTCTTTGCGCTAGATGCTATATTCTGATAAAGCAGTTCCCATAAACACAGATACAGAACTAGTCATCCTATCACTGCTTCCTGAAATACAGCAATGTCTTTTGCCAATGGAGATCAGTACTTGAAAATCTGTTTTGGTGATAGTCCTGTTTCTATGGCCTCTTCCTCCCTGCAATGAAAGCAGCATTTGTTTCTGGTGGTTTGTTTTCTGAGCCATTTAATAATTATAATAACAATTTTGAACTCATTTATGCATAAGGAACCCATGTTTACTGTGTATTCAGCTATTCCAACTACTTCCTGAGGAAGTTTTCCATCTATAAGTGTTTTATATTCATCCCTCTTAAATACATGACCTCACATTGATCATGCTGAAACACTCAATTTTCCAGTAATCCAGATGGTTCCCAATCAACAAGCTTGCTACATTATTTACTTAGAGCTTTTATGAATGTTCTTAGTAAACTTTATTTCCAGATAAAATATTGAATAGCTTGGTGCCAAGCTCTAATTCCTGTGGGATTCAATTAGAAATGTGCCTGGCAGATTTCCTCATCGATGACACAGACCTGTAACTTTAATTTACTTACTATGAACTATATATGCACAACTATGCCAGTTTGTCAGTGCGTTACTCAACAAGTTAATGTACAAACATATCAACACTGTTCCTATTGTCTACCAAATGTATGCTCTAATTGCATGAGGAAAAAAAGTCAATCTGAAAAGATACATTTTCCATACATGTAAGCTGTGTAATTTAAGTAAAATTTCCTCATTTACTTCTTGGTCCTATATCAAGAAGTCAGTATTTTTTCTTTCCCTGGGATTAATGCAAGGTTGACAGTAAGTTCCTGACTTTGTTCCTTTCTTACTTTTTTTTTCCCCCTAGTATTGGGATCATCTCAGCTTTCTTTGAGATTTTTTTTTCCGCTGGGCTTCCCCAGATTTCTCAAAGCTTATGGAAAATCTACATTAACAGCACACAAGTCTCCTTTGCCAGCTCTTAAAATTCTTGAATGCATGCTATCTGGAGCTGCTGATTTAAAAACCGCCTTACTTCTGTTCCTGTGTTTAAGGCTTTCCTTAGCTATTGTTAGAATTTAGTGATATAAATATGTTGTTTGTTCTCCACAAGCGTAGAACAGAAATTTATCTGAACTTCCTGCTTCTGCTGAAATAAACTATTAAAAAAAACCAACCCTCCTTCATCCTATTCACATGGATAAATATCCATTGTCAATACAACTTTTTGCTTACCTTCTGAATATTTTGTCATTCTTAGCTTCTGATTCATATTTTGTATTATGTCTGTTTTTCCTTTGGTTACATATTGGTTTTAATGTAGGTTTTTCCCCCCAGCTAATGCTAACTTCAGTTTAGTTATGAGCTTTTGAGTTTGGACATATAAATACACTGTTGGCATATGCTTTTTAGATGAACCTTCCAGGAGTGTTTTCCTCATATCACATAATTAAGCAGATAAATGATTAAGAAGCAAGATATGCTTTTAACATGACTTAGTAGTCTGTAGCAGAAACAATTTAATACCTACTTTCATGATTTATCACTCAGAATATTGTTCCACATGCATTCATGACATTTTCTGACTTTATTTTGTTTTTTATAGATTACCAGGGGGGTGGTGTCTCCCTTCCTTTGACCAGTTTGTCCTTCAGAAACAGTCTTGAGTAATGATCGGAATATTTTGTTATCCATATATTTTCTACTCACTCATAGTAAACCCAATTAGATTAATTTATGCTTCCAAATTAGTAGTTCAGTTCCTATTAATTAAATATGTATGTATAGGGAGTTAGGTTCTTGTCAGGTTTTTGGTCCTTTGCTTAATTTTAGCCTGAACATCTTTACTTTGTGCTAAATGAACGAACCCGATTCTTTAGCTACTTAATGCCATTGCATTTAGTCTTGCTAAGTTTTGCCTGGGAAGATTTTTTTCCTCTGTGACAGGCTAAATTATACATTTTTTTTATCCAGAAGACATGTCCCAATATTCTACAAATCTAAATCCATTTAGTCTAGATGCCAGTTAACCTTCTGTCTTCCTTTGTTCATGTGACAAAAAGGATCTTTGAGGAGATCTCCTAGATGTTCTTGTAGTGCTAGAGCGGTCATAATTCAAGAGTAGATCCTGGTGTGAGTCTACCTGTGTGACTGAAGAGTTAACTGAACAAGCACGTGCCTGCTGTCACTCAACATCTAAAGTATTGTAATACCTTCTCGAAATGGAGGCTTGGGCTGTCTTCTGGTGAATGCTGAACGCTGCACCTTCGGGTTGTTCAAAGGACAGGCATACTCTCCAGGCTTTGCAGATTGGCTTGTGAACACCATTTTTTGAGTAGATTATTCTACTTATTTCACACAGGTGGCCTGTGGATGGTTTTGACAGGGCTCACAGCAGCTTCCTTAAATCTGCTTTGTCGTTTTTCGTAGTGATGATTTGACATGGGCCAGCTACCTGCGTTATGCCAGCCTAATGCCTCTAGTCCTTGCTTTCAGTGGTGGTTAATGTATTGCCAAAATATATTCCTATTTACTTTGAAAATTACTTCCTTCTCCAAGGTCTTTGAAATCTGAACACACTTTTAAAGATTTTGTTTGAACTTCTGATCATAAAATAGTTGTGAAGCGGGATCATACTCGAGGCTTCTCAGGAAATCATCAGTAGATGGTGGAGTATCTAAACCAGTCAGCAGCAATCCAATGAAAGCTATTTCCAAGCCTTCTAAGAAAGGCTTCGGCATCTGCTTGGTCTTAATTGTAGGCATCTGCTGACCCTCTTGTGTTAACTTGAAGTTATTCAGTTGTATCATGTCTCAGACCTCTCTTCCAAGTTCTTTGCTCAGCAGTTAGGTAGTAACTGTTAATATTTCTTTGTCCTCTCTAGATGTTGAACATCTGTATTTACTATGTCTACAGCTGCCTCAGCTATTGAAACCTCCAGAAAACCCACTGGAACTGAAAATACCCCCTTTTTAAAGATTGATTTGTGTAGTTGGGTAGTTGCTAACTGGCAACTAATGTTCTCTGCAGGTAGCAGACAGACAACGCACAGTGCATGAGCACCGGTCTGCAGCTGGAGTTCTCATATTGCACATAGCCTGTCCATTTTAAATTTTCTAAGTTTTCATGCCAATTCTGGCACAAAGATCACCATATAAAAATGTGCCCCCCCCTCCAGACACTAGGCTCTCTTTACCTTAAAAATTTTTTATGTAACTATGGAAAACATGAACTAGATTCATGACTTGGAAAAAGAGCAGTTGTGCTTTGATGGACTCCTTTACTGTTGATAAATGTTGCCACAAATATTGATCATTAAGAGTCTTTTTCAAGTGGGCA
>VYZW01003284.1:0-61346 GCA_013401315.1 Balaeniceps rex | reverse complement strand
ACCTAGCCGTGCATTCTGGTGCGTACAAACTCTCTCAATACTGTGCTAATAAAGACTTCGGAGTTGTCTTTCCTCCTTATGTCTGTCTCCTGCAAAGACTTTGTGGGAAGCTACCAGCAGCAGGGTGTTTGTATGGTTGGATGTCTGTCCTTGAGGAAGAAAAAGTTGATTAATTTTACAGCAGTTATGTTTACCAATATATGTAGTCTACATATATTTTTGCCCATGACCCTCTGTCTACTGTTTTAGAGCCCAGTTATGAAGTCACTGGTCACATTTTTTTCTTCCAAAGACCAGTTTAATCTAATCTAATTCTTTGGCGAGAAAGAGTAGGAGGGAATTGTTTCACCGTGNNNGAGACAGAGGAGGAGGGAATTGTTTCCCGGTGCTTGTGCTGCCTCTCTATCATGGAGCAGGGATAATTTAAGGAATGATCCTGACCTCACACTGCCTCAAGGAAAAACTTCTCTTGATATAGAATGCATCACTGCATCATGGTTGTTTTTTTTCCTGAGAAGTTTTTCCCCATCCCTCTAAGATTAGTTTCCTCCTTGCAATATTCTTGATCCAACTGTTTTCAGATGATGAATGTTTGCAAGCACAAAATTTAGCAAATACTTGCTGTAGATGATGATGAGATTTAAAGCAAGGGGGAATTGCCATCTTGATGGTACAGGACTATTAGAGCAGGATATTAGTTGCATCTCACAGTTTTACCTAGATTACATCCAGGTGTCAGATTGACTTCTGTGGGACTTGCAAAGAGATGCCCTTCCCAACCCTGGAGTCTGTAAAGAAAAACTAAAGCCAATTCAGTAATGCTTCTCCTGTTGTGACCTGACCCTGTGTGAACTAGCCAAGTTAAATTACTCAAAACCTGACAGAAACAGGAATAACAACATAAAACTTAGGACCTGGAACTAAAGGAGATACTGTGGTGTTAAAGATGTGCTTTAGAAACAGGAATTATTAGCCACTGAGGAAATCATTACACTGTGATTGTTCAGAACAGCTGGTCAGATCCACAACATAACATGAAAGTGATCCAAGAGGCATCAAATATTATGAAGTTNCAACCGTAGAGTCTGTAATGCTATTTCATAGAAGACCCAGCAGTTCTGTTTAAGAGAACAACTTACAGGAGAGTAAAGCAAGTCTGTTAAACTTGTCTTTCACCTAAATATATGGCAGAAGTTCCTACTTCACTTGTAATGCACACAGAGCTTGTACATGTCCTTTCACACCAGTCTACAAGATGTCATTGTTACAAGTATGGAATATGATTTGGTTAGTCTCCCAGGAAATACTATAAAATAGAAAAGTCTTTTTCCCCTGCAACAGTCACTTAAATGTTGTAAGAGCAACTATATATAGATGCACACAATCGCACTGCCAACATTCCTACCTCTGTGCACAGTGAAAACTCTAGCAACAGGTTTTCCCAGACACAGATCAAGGGGAGCAGTATTGTCTACTGGTTTAAAACTGAGGAAAAGATAGTATTAGTGCTTAAGGGGGTTGTGGTCAAGCATTCGATTTTTAGGCAATTAGAATTAATTATTGTGGTATACATAGAAGGTGGTTTTGAGTATGGTAGCCATGCCTCCTGAAAAAATTTCAAGAATTATCAATACTTTCAGCATTATGATCTCATGTTTTTCTTTAAAGTAAAAAATATGTGTATTACAAAATAATTTTTCTATAATTACGACTGTTGGAAGATATTTCTGAGACCACTCAGCAGGTACTTTGTTCTATCAATGGCCCCCTTCCCGCACCTTTGCAGCAGGTGTATTTCCTTTTTGAGAGTCCCTTACGTGTTCAGAGGAAGAACTGCTTCTCATACACTCTTGGGAAATGTTCCTGATGTGAGGTAGAGTCAATCACTTTGTTCTGGCAGGCACAAATGCTTATGCTAATACCTAGGGATTGATTCTCCTCTTTCCTGGAAAAAAAATGCAACACACCTTTGATAGAGAAAACTGAGCTTTTTACTCTTAAAATCTTCTGTATATAAAAGAAATTGCTTTTCCAATGAAGAATCTACCACTACTTGTGTACTCGTATACATTGCTGAATCATTTGTGTTATTAGTATAGCACTAACTAATAATCATCATCATTAGCACATAGTGCAATCATCAAGAAAAGAAAGAAAAAACCTCACAGACAGTTTGGGGGCTGGTAATGGTTTGTAGAGCACTTAAAATTAGCCAGTTTTTCATTCTGATGGGCCAGGACAGTTGGGTTTTTGGGGAGCTGGGAGTGAGGGGAAGGCTATGTTTCTTTTAACTAAACAAGAGACTACTGGTTGTAACGGGTGACTGCTCTGAACTGAATCAGTGGCCTCATCTGATTTTAAGCACTAGTTCAAGACCTTAGTTTAAGTCATACGGGGTCCTGACAGTCCAGTGGGCAGGTAGCTCTAGCATACAACACAGAAATGCATGTGCCAGCATAAACTTGTTTTTCAATGAGAGCTTCACTGATTGAAAGGCTTGTAGCAAACAGGTTCGGTTTTGGGGGTATCTCCCCTCTCCCTGTTTCTGACTTGCCTCCCTGTGCAAATGGCTCTTTCATACTACTCTTGCTACGATTTGTTAGGTAGTGCTAATTTTTATGGTTAGGACACTTTTTCAAATGCTGTTTGCAATTCAGTACACCACTTTTTAAACGAACTATGCAAGTGTGAAAACGTTTTCAAAAAATTTAAAGAAATTTATTTCCTCTGAAAGTCAGCTGTTGACAGGAATGATTTATTAAATTTTAAGAATATCCTTTTTCTCCCCTTTAAATTAGAAAACATTAACAGCAATCATTTCAGTCCAAAAAGCTATACAAGGATTGACAACTTTAAGGGAGGTCTGGAGAAGTTCTGTCACTTTCTGTACAAAGTGAAATTTGGGTGACATTCATCTAGTGGTATGTCAGTGCAATGATACATTCCTTCAAAAGCTTTGTGTGTGGCTTTTGTGTTATCTGCAAAATATTTTAATGGAACTGTTAGAGAAGAGAGAAACAAGGATGTGGCCAAAGTATATGATATCGCTCTAAACTTACTGCATTATATAATATATACTATTAACTACTATTAAAAAAAAAACCAGCCTCCCCAGCCTATCAATTCCCATATTTACAGTCAGCTTTTTTACTATCTCTGTTCAGGTGCACCTTTCTATACTTGTCTCTGGGGCCAGCTTCACTTGTGCCATATCTGAATCAAAACCCTTTCACCATTTTTGAAGTAAGTGGTTGAGAAAAATAATGGCTTGAAAATAAAACTGGTTTTCCTTCCGCCCTTTTGGGGGGAGTAACTTAAAAAGAGCTGCACATTTACGTTTCCAATTTGCAGCCTACTTTGCTCTTTGTAGCCTGGCACATGTGCAGTAGAATATTTATTAAGTTATGAATTACCCTATTATCCCAGGTGCCCTGCAAAGGCAAATGCAATCACCTCCCTGCTCTGCTGAACACTCAGGCTATTGAACTTCAGGCTGGGTAGGGAGCGTAACTCAGCCTCATGCTTGGAGAAGTCCGGGGCGGATGGTGCCTCTACTATCAAATTGTCCCATGGCATCCTTAGCTGATGGCAGACTGGGATAGACGCCAGTAGACTTTTTTTGCTCCATTTGCCTCCTTTAACTGGTTTTAAGGCTTTTCATTTGACAGGCAGACAAATATTTGGCAGCTGGGTTAACTGAAGCATAGAAAGAGGCTCTTTGAGCACTGCATTAAGGTATTTGCAGCAGATAAATGGCTAAAATAAAGTATAAGCAAAATGTTCAAAGTATAGTTAATTTTAAAATTAACCATTCATTTTCTACCCCTATTTTCATCTTTGTTCTGTCAGATGAATTTGTAAACACAGATGCTAATGCTGCAAAAAATTGATATACAAGTGAAATACGAAGCATTCACTTAAGTCCCATTGAATTTACAAATATTTGTGGTATATTCTGTAAAACATTTTTTGTTTTGATTGCTTTGCTGCAGATATATCTTACCACAGAACACAGAAGCAACCCATACATCTTCACACTTACGTCTTCATGCTTCCCATCGTACCTTCTGTATTAAGGATGTGCCCAGCTCCAAGTTATATAGTATTTTTATCATTTGAAGATAGCGTTGTTACCTCTCTCTTTCTGGTTTGAGATAAAGCATGACACCAAAAAAAAGGGTGGGGAAAAAAAAGAATATGAAGTAAGTGAGCACAGGAGAAGCCTCCAAGGAAAGAGAAGCAAACAACAGAACAAGCTAGGAGCAGGGTTACAGAGGCTCCTTCTTGATGGGAAGCCAGAAGCTATGTCAAAGAGAAACAGGTAACTGTTCATCATGTTTAACTGTAATACTCGCACCCACCCCACCCCCCAAATAAAGAGAGTAGCATCAGAATTGTAGTTTATGCTTACTTTTTGAAAAACTGATTATGAAATGTCTGTTGATATTTCTATTTGGGAACCAACAACACTAAACCTTCAGAATAGCTATAGTAAGTGAAGAGTAATACAGAATGATAAAATTACAGTTCTGTGCTTTTTCTTTTCCTTCTTTCTTATTCCTAGAAACTGTTCATTACAACTGCATACTTCCCATGCTTCTAGCCATCTTTTTTTGTCTTTCTTATAATCACTTGACTGCTAAAGTAATCGTTGAACTTCACAGAACTCAAGAGAGCACGTGGAAGTTGCTTTTCATCATGAAGAAAAGCATGAAAAAATTTCATTTTAACCTCAAACCATTTCAGCACTAACTAGTATTGGCTCTTATTTGGGGATTTAGTTTGCATTAGATAAATTTACATAAAATCTCTTTCTTAACTGCATCCTGTCAAGTTTTGCACATGTGCCCATTTGAGGAAAAAGAGGAGACGTGGAGGAGGTTCGGCGTGGTGGATGCCATTAGTTATAAAAAAAAGAAAAAATGGCCAGAATTAGAACTTTTAATTCATGGTGGACAATGCTATCTGTATAACCAAGAAAGCACGAAATATAACACTCTAATATGGTTAATACATCCAGAGTTACTGCTGTTGATGACTAGACATGAGAATGCAAGCACTTTACAGTATCTTCTTTATATGTACTTTCTGAAATTAGTAAATGCACCCAGATTCGGTAGTTAGGTACTAGGAGATTGATGAGAACCAGCTGAAGTTTCTGTGCGGGCTGTGGTTGCCCCAGACTGCTATGAGGCAGAAGCTAACCCACCTGGTTTTGAATAGTTAGCTCTCAGTGCTGCAGAGCTGGAAGTTTGAAAGGCAGCTTGTGCTACTTACGAACAGAGAATATAAAACAAAACCAAAAAACCAGCTCACCTTGAGAAAATGGCCACTGTGACATGGCATCCCAGGGTCCCAGAAATGGCACTTAAGTTGCTGCTATTAAAAAAAAAACAAAACAAAAACCTAAATACAAGAATAGTTTAGTTTCCAAGGAGAATAGTTCTATCAAGCTGTGGAACTTGGTTAATGGTAAGACATGATAGATCTGGCATTTACCAGTTGAGACAAATGAGGCTTTGTTCCTTCCTAAGAGCACAGTCAAGATGCATGGTTGCCCTTATTTGAGGAGGACCAGCCTGTTCTTAGCATCAGATAATTCATGAGCATACCTGGCTGGCAGAGGGCTGGAGGGCACAGCCCAAAGACATATTACAATACCACTGTGCCCAGACTTACACCGATGCTGCATCATCTGAATCTGTGCAGTACTGGATCCCATACTTCCAAATTTGCGAGACCCTACAGAGCCAAGCAGGACATGAATGCTAGTTCAGCCTTTCAAACTCATTATGCTTTTATATGTACCCTGCCAAGGCATTTAGTCCACAGAAAGAAAAAGTGATGTTGGTTGGCTGGATGATTGGGGCAGCCATAAAGGATCCTCCGCACTGGCTTCACAAGTGTTTCACGCTCAGAAAGCATAGCAAGATGTTGATAAACTACAATTACCTGGTTGTAGTGCTTTCTCCAGGCCTTCAACAAATCTTTTGTTTAGGCTGATCAAGCTGCAGGTGATCAATTCCAGGAATTAAAAGAATAAATAAACTAGGTACAAATAATCCTTAAGGTTTATCCTGACTTACAACTATGTCTTGCTAACCATCTGGAACTGTGTTGCACACATACGTACAGGGAAGGAGAGATAAAAAACAAAACCAGCTTCCAGAAAGACTTAGGGAAAAATTTGGATCAATAGAATCCCGCAAGAGTTGTAATACAATTGTCTGCAACTGCTCTGCTAGCATCACGTGCCTTCTGCTAACGTTTCATATGGAGGTATGCAAGTATGACAAAGTTAAAGAGCAATGTGTAGCTGCACTCATTAGCTTTTATGCCAGCTTTCGAAGCAAGAAGGCATCTTTTAAAAACCTGAAGCTGTGTCCAGATGAAGAAAACGGAAAGGATAAAACTCTGGTGGATTAAATATAAAAATAGATGGAAACAAACTTCAAGGAACTAACATAAACCCCATAATTTATAATTTTCAGAATATCAAGATCAAGAAATCTGTCAAGCCTCTCTGGTAGATCTACTGATGTCAGGTTTTTAAAAGAAAAACAAAACAAAACAAAAAAACTCTCATCATTGAAACCTGATCTGCCCCAAGACAACAAAGCCATTGCAAAGAATCAAAGTGTGTTCCTTGCATATGTATTATCCCTGGAGGAAACACAAAATAGGCTCATGCTAGAAACATTTTTGTAGGAGAACTCAGAAGCTGTCTGAAATCAAAGCATCTATAAATATTATTATAATTGCAGAACATTTGTGGTTGGAAGGGACCTCTGGAGATCGCCCAGTCCAACCCCCTGCTCAGACCAAGGTCAACTAGAGCAGCTTGCTCAGTACCATGTCCAGTTGGGTCTTGAATATCTCCAAGGATGATGACTCCCGTGCCTCTCTGAGCAACCCATTCCAGTGTTTGACCCTCACAGTAAAAAAGTTTCTTCTTGCGTTTCAATGGAGTTTCCTGTCCTTCAGTTTGTGTCCTGTCACTGGGCACCACTGAGAAGAGTCTGGCTCCATCTTTAGTGCCTCCCATCAGTATTTATACAAACTGATAAGAGCCCCCTGAGCCTTCTCTTTCCAGGCTGAACAGTCCCATCTCTCAGTCCCTCCTCACATGCAGAGGTTCCAATCCCCTAATCAGCTTAATGGCCCTTCACTGCACTCCTGGTCCAGTACATCCATGGCTTTCTTGTTCCGGCAGAGTCCTGAGCCGGCCACAGCACTCCAGATGTGTCTCACCAGTGCTGAGTGAGCAGAGGGGAATAATCTCTTCTGTCAATGCTCTGGAAGAGCTGGCAATACCCTTTGTAGTGCACCCCGGGATGCTGTTGGCTTTCTTTACCGCAAGGGTGCATTGCTGGCCCACATTCAATTTGGTGTCTGCCAGGAGCTCCAGGTCCTTTCCTGCAAAGGTGCTTTCCAGCCGGTCGGCTCCCAGCCTGTACTGGTGTGTGGGGTTGTCCCCCACCAGGTGCCGAACTTCACAGTTGCCTACGTTGATTCCCATGGGCCGTTTTCTCCAGCTTGGTAAAGTCTCTCTGAATACCAGCACAACCATATGAGGTATTGACGGCTCCACCCAATTCTGTATTATTTCAAAACTTCCTCAGGGTGCACTCTGTCCCATCACCCAGGTCATTAATGGAGATGTTAATCTGTACTGGGCTCAGTATCAGTCTCTGGGGTACAGCACCAGTGACCGGTCTCCCACTGGACTTCATGCCACTGATCACAACCCTTTGAGCCCAGCAGCTCCGCTTGTTTTCAGTTTTCACTGTCTATCTAGCCCATACTTCATCAGTTTCTCTATAAGGATGTAATGGGAAACAGTGCTGAAAGCCTCATTAAGGTCAAAATGAGCAACAACCACTGCTCTCCCCTCATCCAGCAAGCCAGTAATCTCATCGCAAAAGGCTACCAGGTTGGTCAAGCATGATTTCCTCTTCATAAATCTATGCTGACTGCTCCCAATCACCTTGTCCTTCATATATTTGGCAATGATTTCCAGAATTATTTGTTCCACCACTTTCCCAGGGATTTCGGTGAGGTTGACTGGCTTGTAGTTTTCCAGATCCTCCTTTTTGACCATCTTGCAGATAGGAGTGACATGTGGTTTCTTCCAGTCCTCGGGAATCTCTCCTGACTGCCATGACCTTCCAAAGATAATCGAGAGTGGCCTCATGATGACAGCAGCCAGCTCCCTCAGCATTTGTAGGTGCATCCCATCAGGTCCCATGAGCTTGTGTTCATCCTGTTTGTTTGAATGTTCCCTAACCTGATTCTTCTCTACCAAGGGTAAGTCTTCCTTGCTCTAGCCTTCTCATTGGTCTTAGGGACCCAAGATTCCTGAACACAAACCTTACCATTAAACACCGAGGTGAAGAAACCACAGAAGAGTACCTTGGCCTTCTCCATGTTATCACCAGCTCCCCTGCCCCATTCATCAATGGGCCCAGATTATCCCTAGTCTCCCTTCTGCTGCCGATATACCTGTAGAAACCTTTCCTGTTGCTCTTCACATACCTTACCAGATCCAATTTGAGATGGGCTTTTACAACCCCATCTGTGCACACTTGGGCAGTGTCTCTGTATTCCTCCTGGGTGATCTGACCCTGCTTCCACCTCTTTCATGTTTATTTTTCATATTTGAGTTTAATCAGGAGCTCCTTGTTTATCCTTGGAGGCATCCTGCCACCTTTGCTCAATTTTCTGTTCATTTGGGGTGGACCAATCTTGAGCTTGGAGGAGGCAATCCTTAAAAATCAACCAGGTGTCCTGGGCCTCTCTTCTCTATGGGACCATATCCCATGGAAGTCTTGAAGAAATAACTTAATGATATGATTGACATCTGTACAAGATACATTAGCAGACGCTATATTAAAGGAATTAACAGACACATAGAGAGATATAATTTCTTTAGGAGCCAATATTGCTTTAGTTGGAAGGAGTTGTGCTTCACAGTTGTGGTGTTGTACTGGAATGCTTTAAGAGCACCAACAGCACGCAGATAAGGAGCTGGTTGATATGTTTCCCTTGATTTTTCCAAAGGTATTTGAAAAATCCTTCACTGTGAACTTTTTAAATGTACTAAGCAGCTACGTTTAAGAGAGAAAATCTTGGGCTGGATAAGTCAAAAGATAGGAACAGATGATAAAAGCAAAGTGTCAGTTCTCTCAGCTAGAGAAAGTGCCCAGTGGTGTTTCACAGGGTTCTGTGCTGCTCATCACATTCATAAACAAGGTGCAAGAGGGTGAGCTATAAGATAAACAAATTTGCTGATGGTGGAGTTATTTAGGACAGTGCGTGCAAGGGCCAGCCACAAACTGGCAGAAGGAAATTCAATGTAAATTGATGTAAAGTGAGGCAAACAGGTAAAATAATCCTTATCACATAAACCAATGGATTCTGAGCTATCAGGCCTGATATGTTTCTTGATTAGTATTAACTCAATGCTTGTTAGCAATCAAAAAGAGGCAAATCAAATCTTAAAAGTTACTTAAAAATAGGGAACATCATTATGACAGCAGACTATGATGTGCCTACATTTTGAGTGCTGTGCAGAATTCTCACTCCCTCTTGAAAGAGAATCCAGTAAAGTTGTCAGAGATATCTGCAGAGCTGATGACGCTTCAAGAGCAGGTCTTGGCCATCCAGTATTCTTCTGTCAAGTATAACAGAGACTTTGAAGGGTGCTTGATTTTTCACAGAGACTCAAGTAGCACTTATATATGCTAAAGTATCATTAAGCACGAAATATCAAGTTTCTAGCAGTTTAAGCAACAAGCTACCTGGATTGGCAAAATAAATAAAACACATAAGCATCTAGGAACTACTAAAAAACTTTAACTCAATTTTTTATTATATTCTTTTGAAGACTGGAGAAACATTTTTATGTAAGGCTTGATGTTAAGGTGAGGCCTTTTTTTATAAGATATTTCTTATTTATTAAAAGGAGTTACACAACATGAAAAAACATAAGTTTTGGTTCTATAGCATAATTATTTTGACAGAGAAAACACAGGGAATCTATTCCAGAATTTACCTTAGGTTCTTTGATTCCAGCTGGCATTTTACAGTTCCACTTAAGGGGGACAGAAGAGCAAGAAATAGTTAAGCTTAGATATGCTTTATAAACCATTAATTTCAATGACCAACCCAAATACCATAAAGACCTACAGAATCATCTCAAATTCACATAGTTGCTCATCTCCAGGATTTCATGGGGCTAAGAACAGATGTGTGTCAGAAATCAGGAAACTGGCTCAATTCCTTTGGGATTTTTTTTCCAGAATGGAAGCAAGGGGGAAGGGGAAAGAAGAAAAACAATTTAACTGAAACATCACTCTCCTGTCTTAAAAAGAAGCGGAGTCTTTGAGCAGAATGGCAACATCGGCTACAGCAGTTGGATCTTTGTAGCAGCAGATAAGGGTTGAGATCTCAACAGTTCTATAATTATCAGTTCTGATAAATCAGGGATCAGAGCTCTTTGTCTTCGGCATTGCCTTCAGCACTTCCTCTTCCAGACATGTTACAACCAGATTAGGAAAGATAGTAGATAAGACATAAGCAGCACAGAGGATAGTTCAATAATGTATGCTTTGAGCACCAGCAGAGTATCATTATTACTGCTTTAAGCAATCTTCCTTTTCAGTACTTCCAGTATCTTGTCTAATACTGACCCATGCATTATGAAGGGTGAGTAATCCCCCCTTACACTGATTTATGAGGTTTTTTTGTATCTGTACATCTCCCTTCATGTTTTCCCTTTTTTTTTTTTTTCTTTTTTTAACTCTTCCCATACCTCCAAAGCCTGGGAACTTTCTATTCCACACAAGATGCTCTTATAATACTTCAGATACTAAAGTTTACAATACACCAACTAGCAAGTTGCAGCTAACACACCTGGTAGCATGGAGGTCTTATAAAAGCACAGGTTGTTAATGTATCTTCTTACTCTTAATAGCCTTAGACCAACAAAAAGATTCCTTATTTCAATGGGGAGATTGGGTAGCTTACATTTTCCATTTCAGAAACAGCATACTTACTGAAATTAAGTACATCTAAGAACAAGAAAAAAAACCGCACCGACACTCTGTATTTATTTTTCTGCATTCATTGATTTGTGATGCATGCTCATTCCTTGGTAAATGAAGAGGAAATGCTCAAACGCACAAACCTAGCTAGTGCAAAGAACTACTCATATCTGACATTTTGGAAATACCAAAAGGTATTATGTACAAAGACCCTTCCAAAAGCAGCCCTTTTTTGTACTTCACTTATTTGAAAACAGTATTTTTCTGCACATCACATTCCCCAGTTTCTCTCTGAGCAAGGCAGCACACAACAGAGCAGCCAGAAAAAGTCATATTTGCCAACGTCTCGATCCTTGCTTCTATCCCCTCCCACGGTAAAAGCCCACAGTTTTGTTAAATATCTTTATTTGTAATCTTCTTATAACAAAGCAGTTTCTCTTTTTTTTTTAGTATAAAAAACATCAATGAAGCCTTTCGATCACCCAGGGGCTAAATTCATTACATTTGGAGGAAAGGCGGAGGGAAAGAAAAGTCAACAATAAAAGAAACAGTAAGAGTCCTGAATTTTCCTAGAGGCTCCCCTTGAGGGCCCTGAGGCTGGGAAGCAGCTGGGCTGCGCTCAGGCGTTCCTCTACATCAGCCTTCCAGCAGCAGCTAATAATGCCCTGGAGTCTCTGGCCCACTGGTGACTCGTGGAAAACAGCAGCAGCCAGCGAAGGGCGTAAGTTATAGGCTACCACAGCATAGAGCACATACTGCCGCTCACCCAGGTAGGGCTGCTCTCGCATGACAATTTGCCAGAGGGTGATAGCAAACGAGTAGATGTCTGCTTTGGCAGTGACCCTCTCGCCCTTGAGGAGCTCAGGGGCACGGTGTGTGTACGTGCCCCCTTGCTGGCAAACATGAGGACTCTGGGACAAGCCCTCCTCCAGTTTCTGGGAACATCCAAAGTCTCCAATCTTGCACACTCCCTGCTCAGTGATGAAGATGTTTGCAGGCTTCAGGTCCAAGTGCACAATGCCCTGTGAGTGAAGAAAGGCTAAGCCAGTCATAATGTCACAAGAATAGCACACAGTCTCTTCCATGCTCGGGGCCTTCCTTCCACATCCTCCTTCATCTTCCTCACCCTGTCTCCACGCATCCCCAGTGCCATAAATTACGTGGTGCAAGGTGATGTTGCCCACATACTCCATAATGATGGTGCCCAGGCTGTTCTGGCTGGCCGGGGCACACGTGCTAGCAGCCACCACACGTACCACATTATCATGCTGTAGCCGGGCTACGTTCAGCTCAGCCCAAAAGCTCTGTCGTGATGCCAGCCGGTTTTTGCTGCTCTTCTTCACCTGCTTCACAGCCACAGTTGCACCATGGTAGGTGGCTTTGTAGACAGAACCAAAGCCCCCAGAGCCTAGGGGCTGCAGGAGGCAGAGCTGATCCCAATCAATGGAGCACCAGGCCAGGCGTGGAGGCAAGCGGCGAGTCCTGGCTGAAGGAGTTTCTCCCAAGAAGTTTTTGCTGTCTTTGCCAGGGATAACTAAGGGGCTGCTGCAGGGTCGCAAATCCACAGATGGGGAAAACTCCAAAGGAAGAAAACAATTAAGAGGAATGGGTGATGGCATAATAAGATGGAGAAAACAACAGGCAGTTACTAAGAAGACTGGAAAGTTTCCCTGACAGAAAGGACTCTACAGTGGCTTCCAAAGCCTTTTATCCTCTCTTCACCATTCTCCCTCCTGCCCCCAAATGAATGCATCTGTGATAACTACCTGAACCCAGTCAGGCTCACCTGGAAACATTCTTCTCCAATCCTGAAGTAAATATCTAGAAAGTCAAGACAAATGGATTTAGAGCTAAAAAAATATTAACTCATATGTATTTCACATAATTTCTAATCTGAAGAGAAAAGAAAGATGTTCTGCCCATTGAATGCCTCTAGCAAAATGTCCCAGCAGTAAATAAAGCAGTGATTGGTGAATGCATTTCACCATGGCTCCAGGCAAGAATGATCATCATCATCAAATACATTAAGCAGCTCAAAGACATTGTCAGAGGGAGCAGCTGAAATGGCGAGTGCTAGCGTTTAATGAGCCTATGGCAGGCATAACTGAATATAAAAGTGTGTTTGTAGAGACCTGCCACTTAAACATGACTGGGACAAGGGGACTGGTTTGGCTGCTCAGCTCTGCCCATGCAGGACAGCAACTTTAATAGCAGCGTAAAGACAAATGATTGCTCTGGATCATCCATTGGATATAATAAATAAAATTATACATAAAGATTTGGTTGTCTTCCCATCGCGCCCCATGCAGTTACTACAGGTGTGTATTTTATTTCTCCTTAATAAACTTATCACTAAATTTACGGAGCTGTTCTGGCAGAAATCAAACAAATGTAATTTTGCCTTGCTGGTCCCAATTTTTTTTTTCAGAGGGGCTTTTGCTTTTTTGACCCTGCTTTCACATATTCACAATGCTTATGCTAACTGCCTTAGTGTTTGGTACCTGCTGTACTGCCCTTCCATCAGAGCATCCTTACAGGACCTATGCAGCTAAGTGCTTTTGAATATTCCAGTAAGTATCTTTCTGTACATGTTGACAAATATCTTGGAAAGCTATTTCCCACCTCCTCGCCCTTCAGAACCTTCCTCTGGATGTCAGCTTTGCCAATACAGATTCTGCCACGGGACTTCAAAGATTGGCGGTGCCTGTTTCTCCAGAGTTTACTTCTGGGTAGCACTGGCTCTGCAGGCAGTGCCTGCAGAGTTTTCCTGGTGTTTTCTGTTCCTTTTGTTTTGCTTCTCTGGATAGGTAAGTGTGGTGGCAGGACGCCAGGTGCCCACCAAAGCTGCTCTATCGCTCCCCTCCTCAACTGGACAGGGGAGAGAAAACAGAACGAAAGGCTCGTTGGTTGAGATAAGGACACGGAGATCACTCAGCAATTACCATCACGGGAAAAACAGACTCGACTTGGGGAAATCAGTTTAATTTATTAGCAGTCAAATCAGAGTAGGGTAATGAGAAATAAAACCAAATCTTAAAACACCTTCCTCCCACCCCTCCCTTATTCCTGGGCTCAACTTCACTCCCGATTTTCTCTACCTCCTCCCCAAGGTGGCAGAGAAATTTCAAAGGTAAAGTTGGTTGAGGGAGAGGAGTAGGTAGAAGGATGTATGGATGAAGGATCCAAGTTAAGCTGACAACTCTAGGAGCATATATAGAGATTTTGAATGCTGCAGAACACAGCAGTAAAATCTATGTTCATAAAACAGTGTTAGGATTAGGGTTGTTCCCAAATTTCTTTGGTTGAAGTCTCATCTGGAAGGGTATAGCAGACCCTCCATACTATTTCTTTCGAACTCCATGCCCCCTCCCCACTCCTTCCAGTTGTCCCTTTTTTAGTAATTTTCCTGTTATCCTTTTCTGCTAGAAACCTTTCTGATTTGCCCATCATGTCAGGGGTGTTGTATTGTTCTTGGGGAACACACTGAATTTTTGAACAGGAAGAGGGGCATATTTTGGGATCTAAAGAGACCTAGTGTAATTTACTGTCTTGTCTCAAGCTGACTGCTGAGGACCGGAGGAGGGGGTCATCCAGGGTCTTTCAATGTGAACAAAATTAAAGCAGATTTTAAAGCAAGCAGGCTTTTATTCTTAATAAACGTTATTTTCCTGTAAGCCAGTTGATGCCACAGCCCAGTGACTTCCCATGAGACACAACCGCTGTAGGACGTCCTTGCCACACTTCACAGCCCCATTTCGCTCCAGCATTACCGCAGGCCGGAGGAGGGGGCCGCAGTGTAGCCCGGGGAGCCATTTTCAGAGGGGAGCAGAGCTGCTGGGGACACGCTGCCCCTTCCCTCCCAGCTACCCTTCCCCAGGGGAACCCACAGCAGCTTCACACCGGGCACCCGCAGCAGCCTCCAACCACACTGTTCCCATTTTGCTGCTATTTCCACATGGAAGAAGGAAGCTGTACGAACCAGAAGTCATCAACAAAGAATGCCACAGGAACTTTTACAAGTGACAAGAGGGAAACACACAGTCTGTGTACCGAGGGCTGCAATATGTCACAGTTACCATAACCTGCGGCAGCGATGGTTTTCTTCCAGGCTTGTATGTCGTATTTCTACAAGTAAAACATGCCTGTGCATCCGATGCTGCAACAGCTGCCCAACCTAATCTGTGCTTCCAGCTGAGAAGAATACAGAATCAGTCTCGCTCGGTTCACCCGTTTATATTTCACTTGTATATCAAGAATATAGAACTCTTTGTTTGCCATTACTGTTCATTACTACTGCTGTTCATTGAGTTGCTGGACAGAAGTCGTCAGCCCCAGCACCGAGGGCCTTAAAGGACTGATGTAGATGTAACCTGCCACAACGGAGGACACACACCAAATCCCAGAGTTTGATTCTGATCAAGGTGCATCACTGCATCAAGGTGAACCACTGCTGTGGTTCTTAACAGCCAAAGTTTTGACTAAACCAGGAGAAGGACTGGGGACTGGAACTGATTTCAGAGAGTTTAAGATTGTATATTTATGTTCTTCTCCACAATCATTACTTTATTTCTTTGTGTATTTGTTTGGTGTACCATATAACAAACCCTTGAAGGCCTGGCTGTTCGGTGGCTTCTAAGAACTGCTTTACAGTATAGAGGTAGCATTGTGTTTCTAGTAGATTACTTTATAATCTTGCTAAAGGAGTCAAATTTATCTCTTAAGTACTTAAATTACAGTCCTGCTCTCAAACTAACACAGTTCCTTAGCCTGTGCCTTAGTGATTTCTGAGAAGTTTTCTTTCCAGTTTTAAATAAGTTTTCTTTTTTCTTCATTCGCTGTCAATCCCTGTGATCTCAGTTTAGGATTTGGTAATGAACCTATATTCTTCCTGACATATATAGTGTTTCATGGTCCAAATGCTGCTTCCAGTCACACCTCAGCGATCTCAAATGATATTCAGAGTTGCCTGAAAGCAGTTCTGATACAATCAATCCCACAGGTGTAAGCAGTATAGTTATTTGAAGCCAGTCCATACACAGGCTTGCTCTGAAGATAGGCCACTGAATAACCATTTTTTGACCAGAAGCACAAGCCAGAAAAGAATCCAGTTCATGTTTTAGAGTTTGGATGTTTTGGTTAGACAAATGACACCTTGGAATAGCAAATACAAGCAAGTTTTCATCAAAGCAGTCACAGGTAAACCCAAATGCAAAGAATAAATACCTCTGCAAGAACTGTGATGCTATTTTACAGCTGGTCTTTGGAACAAAGACATAATAATAATAAACATTTAAAAAGGTTAAACCCTGATTTATATATAATAAGATCAAGTTTCAAACACACATTGCCAAACAGCTGCTTGATGCTTTTTTCCTTCCCAGTAAGGTTACTCCATGTGTTCAAGAGCACGAAGCAAAGGCTCTCCTTACCTGAACACACTGAGGTTTTAACTGGAGGCACTAGCACGGTAGGTGAGGTTTCACAGCTAATTTACCGGGGCCTCACTGATCGCTAGTGGACCAGGTATAATAATCTCGGACCTGCTGCTGTGGACTAACACCACAATTGCAAAAAAAGCACCTTGAAACAAGCTTAGGGATAAAAATGGTAAAAGTGTGAAATACGGGCTCTGACCCATACCAATACTTTCTGGCCATGCAAAGATGGGTACCTATCCGGGCAGGTTTACTGCTGTCATATGGCAGGCACCTCACACGGTATTTTCAGCCAAATTGTCCAAGATTGGTTTTGCAGTCTTGCCCCTGGAGCAAAGCTGACTTTGCTGGGTCATGGGGAGATGACAAAAAGTAATGGTGGAATTTGAGACTTTGGACTAGAAAACGGCCTCAATGCTTTAATGAGAAAAATGAATCACCTACAGCCAAGGGCCCAGGGGGTAACGTTAGCACCGTTCTACTGCTTGGCGACAGCTGCTTTCCCAGGTACAGCAGATTTAATGCTGATGCCTAGGACTGAAGCATAAAAGGGTCAGTCTCATGCAGCAGCTTGCATGATCCCATTAACCCAGATAACGCCCAGCTCTGTGACTGTATTACATACACTGCCATAGCAAACGCGGGGGCTCCCTGCAAACACCGCACCTTCAGAGAGCTGCAAAGAGGGGAAGAGGCATGAGGATCACATAAATTCAGTGGCTCTGAAATGATGGCCTGGGCGCTCCGGTGGGCCATAGCAAATTATCAGAGGTTGCCCTAAGTTACAGGGTATTAAACCTGCCTGATTAAAATGGGTCGTACAGTTCAAGTACTTTGTTACAAGGCTTGCATCAGTGAATAAGCACAAGCTTCTTGTAAAAATACTGCTGAAGAAAAAGACGCCTAAGCTGAACAGAGCACATAAACTATGGGGCAATCCTGTAATACCCTATTGGCATAATGAGCCAGACACTGACAAAATAAGGAGACAATTTTTAGGTGAGGACAGACTTCAACGAGTTTGGGAGTTTAGTCTGTGTTTATTTGTCATTCATGTTTGATATTTGATATTCCTATGTTAGAGCTTGGATGTTGCTCATTTATGGCACGCCCCTTAACCATACAGAGCCTGTATTTTATTTTCATTTTCAATGTAAGTACTTGTGAGGGAACTTAAGGATTTATCCATGACCACATGTGTAACAATTTAACACAAAGGCAACAAGCCAGAGGTGAGCTTAATTTCAAAGGCACAGCCTACAGAACTTTTCTGCTGACATTGTATCTAATACTACACAAGGATAGCTGACAAACACCTTCCTCGCGGGAGTCTGTGCGTCTCATAGATAAATTGCTGTCTCTCATAGATTAATCAAGTATTTGGAAGAACCTCTTCCAACTTGCCTGGGAAACCACACACTGTACTAACTAGGAGATACCTTTACAAACTGCATGATTCATTTTAGACTTGTAAAACACAAAAACTTTAGACTTAAACTTTTTGAAGTAAACCAAACCAAAATAAAACTAATTTCTCAACTTTTCCAGGTTTGATTGCTCCGCCTCCCCATGCATACCGACACATACACATCTCCATGTACACACATACATATGTATGTATACATACATATACAAAAGTTTAAGCAATGTACTGATTTTCAGAAACTGTGACTATTCAGGTACTCTGCATTATTTCACGCATGTCAAGCAGTGATCTGACCAATTTATATGAAAGTGACGCTAAACCATTCTTCTTTGTACACTGCAGTTCAGTGCACCAGTGAAAATCAGCGCCATGGGGAAACTATCAAGGATCAATTCAAATTATTTCCAAACCAGTGTGCGCTATTATAGTCCTGTTTTCAGAGTGCTCAGCTGATCGCTGATGTCTCTTCAGTCCCCTCAGAGGCAAACCAGCTTTGTAACTGGTGATTTTGTGGCACAAACATCCCCGAAGGAGACAAGGTTGTGGGGTGATGATGACATTGAAGGACACAACTGTTAATTGTGGTTTTTTAAATACTTCCTTCTCTGAAAATGTTCATTTCTTGAAGACACGCAGACCATTACAACAAGTAAATATAATTATGTAAAAATAAAAATACTGGGCAAGATGTTACGCCTTTATTAGGAGTAGAGAAAGTTTATACTGAGTTACCTGGGATATATCACACAAGCAGAAACTTGAAATTTCATGCTACTGCTGGGGTCTGGCATTTTCAACACCACTGTCTCCACTGTTGTTCAAAACACAGAAATACAGCATTAGTGTCTATTTGCTAACAGCCCCAGCTAATGATGGTAAGCAGCAGTTAATCCGCTAATACACTTCTCAAAGTTTTAAGCACAGACTAAATTTTGTAGTAGAGCTTATCCTGCTGTCCTACTTGCTGCCTCTTTGTGATGGCAAACCCTTGCTGTACCAACTCCGGCAACTACCACTTTGGAAAACTTAATTTCTATCCGATTTAATACAATGCTTTGATTTGCAAAGCAGGGAAGCCAACAGCACGTAGCTGCAGCAGCAGCTCTGCATCAGAGTTTTAGATTTCTGTGTCAAAAAAACCCATTCTTTATTCTAGGGCATGCTTTTACATGGGAAGGACAAAGAAGAGAGTGAAGGAGGAAACCGAATAGTCTTTCTCTTCCACTTCCGGAGGACAGCGAGACCAGGCATAGAGAATACTGAAGGACCATTTTTCTGTACTTTCTTATGTGAGTTTTGGAAAGGGGTGATTACAGAAGAGAGAGAAGGGAAGATGCCTGTGGCTTTGAATTTAACAAGGAAAGCTCTGGAGGGATGGCACCAAGAGATCTCTGGATATAACATAGATATCACCCATGCAACCCTATTCCACTTATTACAGAGGCTGATGGAGTTTCTAGAGGGTTTCGTTTTGGAAGGAGGACATGTTAATTCAGTAATGGTGGGCGAGACCAGCTACGATAGCAAGACAATGGGGTGGTTTTCTCTCGCGGGGAGGGCGGGGAGGGTGTGGAATAAATGGTTTTGCAGAGTATTTCATATCGTAGAGCATCTGTAGAGCTTTTGACTCTCAATATAACAAGGCCAACCCTCTCAAGCAAGTTAGAAACCTGTGACACAGAAGTGATAAGTCAGCTCAGAGGAAAGGGGTAGGGATTACAAGACAGGAAAAATGTCTATGTACAGAGAACGTGAAAGCCAACAATTGTTTCTCTCGGACTGGGTTAGAGCAAGAAATCTAAAAAGTCAAGACTTGGAAAAGAGAGGAACCCAAAAGCAGGAAAACACAGACAATGCTGAGGATGTTAACAAAATATGTTCCCAGAAGCAATGAAACGTGAAATGCTAGTCTTTTACTTTCCTGGCAAACAATCTACGCTAGGGAGCAACTGTGTGGAACCAGCAGAGAGGCAACTTTCTGCAGTTGTGAGTGGGCTGCGTAGCACCTCTTCCCCCTGTGCATTAGTCAGACTTCTTCGGCAGTGTCACAGGCAGAGTCACAGGAGGTCTGTGGGATGAACGCAACGGAGTCCCTCCTGGAAATATGTCAGAGAGATGACCCAGATACTGTGTCTAGCACATGGCACACCCTTACAGTTTATACTGCAAACTGTAACGATCTATGTAAATGACTTGCATTAATCTGAAGTGATGGAGAATCACTCGCCTACGTCTCCCAAACGAGCGGTCCCACTACAGAAAGCCCAAACTCACCTTCCAGTGTCACAGCGTTTCAAAGCGCAATTTGATGGCAAACTCAATTGCTTCCTTCAGTTCAGATCTGTCTTGTCACAGACACAGTAGCATCATCCAATTTATTCCTTGGTGAAATCACGAAACACAGATACTTATGCTTTAGGATTTTCTGAAAAACTGACATTTTACCAGTCATAAATTAGAAAGACAGTTATACCTTTGCAAACTCAGAATAACTGCACCCAGCAAAACTGGATGTATTCTGTAATTACTTCTTGTAATCCCAAACATGCAGATCATCTATTGAAATGCCAGGCATAAGTTATTCATTAACTAAAACCATTCTGTAATTTTATTGATATATTTTGTGGAGTTCACATATTTTTGTACAGCAAACATAACACTGTAGGCCACAAGAAGCTGCAGCACTATTGTTTAATAGCAGCAAGGTATATTTTATAATCAGGGTATGTGGACAATAAATAGTCTGTTTCTTTGGATGTGAATGTTTAAAATGAAGTTCTGCTGCAGCTTCATAATGTGATTGCTATTTTACAGAGCTTATACACAAAAATATATATGCAATCTTTTTGTCTATATTTTATACAAATACAACAGTAGTTTGTGAATACATTTTAAAGTACATATACATGATAAGCAACTCGATTTCCCATATCACAGGATAGCAAATTTTAAATGCAAGAAACATATACAAATTCAGTCTGGAATGCAGGGTTTTCTCTGTTCTTTTTTTTCTCTATTTTTGACTCAAAACTTTTATCATTAAAACATTTTAGCATACAAGTCCAAACAATTTTTCCACTAGCTAAAAATATAATTTCAGCAATCCAAGTCTGGTTTGGGTATGTCACCATTCTCCAATATACTCTTCCCACTTTTTGTTTAAATTCAAAGGCTTTTAGTAATATATAGTATGTTCTTCACTCCACACCATATAAAAAGCCCACATTTAATTTTAACTAGCAGTCACCTATTTTTGTGAACAAGAGCTGGGCTTGTCAGCGTTTAGATTTGCATGTCCAAAATTTTACTTTTGCAAGTGCTTATGAATACATTGTGGTGTTGCACAAAGTTCATTAATGACAAATTAAGTCACAGTATAAAAATATATCATACAACTATAGGTCTAGTATAGTCCTTTTTTCTATGGGTAAAAATACATCTGAATGAGACAGGGAGGTTTGTAGCACCATGAGAGGAGTTGTATCCCAAGTTACATTAGCAGCATGATCCAATATAACAATATTGCAGGAGTGTTTCTGAGGAGATAAACATTCACTCTGGTTCAACTGTACCACTGAAGCTTATACTGAAAAGTGTTTACATATGATTAGCAATAGTTCTGTGTCACTTCCAGGGCTAGATAACTGTTATCAAAAGACACTGCCTTCCAACAAAAGTAAGACACCCTTATTGCCTAAAAGCTTTGGGACTATCCAAACACATTTTGAACTACTGTGCTGTTATTTGTACGTTGAGCGTGATGCTAAGTAGGCTGTGGTTTTAACTGTACACTGGGAGGATGCAGGACAGGCAGCTAAGCCTGTACGGTTTACTACATACCAGATAAGTACACTTATTTCAGAGGCTTATCTATAGACTGAGAAGAATACAGGAGGAGCTGCTAAACCAGTGTATGAGACAGACATAACGAAGGATGCAATCCTGCTCCCCTCGACCTTTACGGATGCAGGATCAGGCCCTCAGTTAACTTCAGACAGCAGCATAGCGATGATAAGATACGATAAAAAAATCTGCATCAAATACTGCATGTTAAACATTTTTGCCATAGTTTACCATCCAGAACTCCAGAGGACAGTTTGCAATTGGTAAGGACAAACTCCTAATTTTTTTTGACTGGTATTCAAAATGGCAGTAGAAGACAGTGTAGTTTGAAACATGTAAACCTAGTAAAAACCATTGTAAAACCCTTAAGAAAGACACACTGGTTCTGTGCAATATAGCAAATTGATAAGAAAACACTGTAAAAATGTACCTGTTTAAAATTACAATGTCTACCATTTTGTACACAAAGCATTATACCAAAGGCCTACATATATGTAATCTAATGGCACTTGAAACAAATTATAATAAAAGGTTTTATAATAAAAAGCATAACCTGTAAGAAATTTTCTTAAAAGGTTTAGGTTTTCTTTTTGAAAGTGCTATATCTTGTAATATGTGTAACATAGAGGTTGACCAAGCTTTATTTTAAAAAATATTGGCCTATAATACATGTTTAGCTCACTAGGCAAATGATCCTGAAAATATGTACTCTTAACATTCATTATTAGCTTAATAAAGCAATCAGCTCTGGCTCATGTTTCAGTCAGTATATGGTTTTTAAAAACCGCTACTGCCAAATTAACAATAAATCACTCTATTCCAAAATTTACTACTAAATAAAGCACAAGCAACAAGTACACAAAAATATATATATTTAAAAAAAAAAAAAAACAAAACAAAAAACCTTACTAGAAGTTTAGAAGTTGCACAAAGAGTGGTGCATGATCAGCCAGCCCTCCCCCCCCGCCAAGAATCCATCTGAAATCGAGAAAACAGGGTTTAAAAACTGACGTTTTAGTAGTGGCCAATATCAACTCTGCCTAAGTGATATTCAAAAGCACTCCGGTGGTGGTAGTATTGCTTACAGTGTCAGTCTGCTTCCACATTACCGTACATCCCAGTTCAGTGGCAAACACACTCGGCGCAGCCACCCACTGAAACCCTGACTGAATGAGGTTCAATATCTTGTCTGAGGTCCCTATTTCTCAAGTGAAATGTACACCTAACTCCAAAGTGAAATGTCAATCCCTTTTCAGGAAGCTAAGGCACGAACAAAGTAGTAAGGATGCTGGCTACGCGCTAAGAAACGGGTGTTGGCAAAGTGTCTGTTGGGTTTTGTTTTTTTAATCAAGTCTAATCAACAACTGAGACTGATAAACAGTCACTACAGATTGGAAATTTGTGTGCCAGAGGCTGCCCAGGACGGGCAGCGCTGCCTGGCCATGCTGCTGGGCCGGCTGCAGGATGCTGAGCACTCACAACTTTCCTCTGCTGTAGGGGAAGTTGCAGACGCTCGGCTCCATGCAGGACATGGCCCACTGGAGCAATTAAGACCATTTATCTTCATCTCAGATTGATTTAAAGGATTGAGAGTAAACCCAAGTTCTTCCTAGATGTGCTATGGTTGCTGGTTTAAACTAGAGTTACATTCGGTTGCATTCACCTTGTGCTCTGTTCATCTGTGTTTTTCCTTCCTTTAGAAAGGTGAACAGAAAAAAAGCAATATTGAACAAATCATTCAACTAAAGATGTAAGTAAGCGAGCAATCTGTTTCACAGAAACCAGAGGAAGCAGTCATGAAGCAGAGCTAAAAGCCCACTTTGAGATAACATGCTCCTAAACCCAAAATCTAGGAGTAGTTTGCAGAATTTCAAAAGGTATTTTCCTTATTAATACATCCTTATTTTAATGCCTTTGGAACACAAACACATTTATAAAAATGTTATCTTTCAGTAATAAAATTTAAATACACATATGTATAAAATAGTAAACCTACACCTGCATATTGCTCCTAGAATAAAAAAAAAAAAAAGTAGGAGCTACTGATAAAACATCCGGAGCATGAGCTCCTTAAATGGGAGCAACTTTTGTTTCTGTGAAGTATATTTAGTTTAACCACTTAAAACCTTGTATGAATCCTCATTATTGTTTGAGAGATATTAATGTATGTGATTTCTATTTTTTAATTCCTTGTACAAAAATGACAAGGAAAAGAATGTTATTGTTGAATTACAGCAAATCTAGTTTGCTTTCATGCATCACAGGGTTGTTTTTTTTTTTTTTTTTTTCCTCTTTTGGTTATTAGGGGTTGGGGAATAGAATATATTGCATTAGGTAAAAGTGGTGTAAGCAATATGCTTTTACTTCACTCCTAAGAGTCCTGTCTTTAAATCTTGGCAATGGGCAAAAAGTCCCTAACCAAGTACCCAGGTGTAGAAAGTGTGATTAACATCTAACTTGTTGCTTAGGAGGACATAACACACCATGTAACACAACTGAAAAGATCATTCCAATAAAAAAAACAAAACAAAACCAAACCTGGTATTTGCAAATTTACATTCACTCTCTGACTGCACGCTAGTATTGAACTGAAAATAGATACACACTTTCTGGCTGGACTTGATCCACCCTTTGGCGGTGGCAGCTGGGAGAAGACTGATGCCTACAAATGTGAATACACTATTGGAAGATTCCTATGCAGTACTCTTTCTATGCTACTAAAGAGAAAAAACAGCAAGTTAAGAATTAAAACAAAAACGGCAACAAAATATTCTGCATTACTAAATTACAACACTTTTATATTTCAAGATCAGCCATTAATTTTGCCTGTTTCCCTCTACCAGAGTCATGAAAGCACAACAACACAGTTCCAAATCCAACTTGAAACATTTGTCATTTAGGCAAGCAGAGATTCTCTATTGAAATTCTGTTCAGCCATGATTTTAGAGAGTTAAACTAAATTTTTTTCTTCCGTTATCCGTAACAGGCCACAAAAATTTTAGCCAGAAAATGGCAAAATTCTTAACACCTTTTATAATGACTTCAATACAAGTCAAAATGCTATATATATGTACATGTGTATATATGGACTTCTATATATACACACACAAGTTTTCAGAAAAATCTGAATTCTATATTTATTTTAAAAATTTAGATTTGTCATTATAGAACAGATTAGATATGTCATCATTTGGAAAGAGGATTTGTTTGGAAAGGGACTGGAGAGTTTTTTTCCCAAATCTTCAGGAACCTTTGTGATACATATTTTAACTGGATTCTTTGCAAATACTAAAATATATTCAAAGGTAAAAGTGGTAATTCTACCACTAACATGAATAAAACAGAATAGCTGGTATGGTTGAAAAAGTTTTAAAAAAGGGATGAGTGTTGAGAGTTTGCTTGGGATGACTTTCTACTGAACATTTTAAATGTGTCAATTGGCAGTGAAAATGAAAACAATACAATGAGACTGTTTAAAAAAAAACAACCAAAGTAAACACAGCTGAGAATAAACACTTTCAAAACACTTTTAAAAAGTTAATTTAAATTTCTTACTGGCTTCATGAGATTGGTACTTTACAAAAGCAGAGAATTTATAATGTCTTATAATAGGCACTAAGTTAAAAATGGTCACCTAAGGCATTTCTACAAATAGACAGTAACAAGCCAGCTTTGTACATCCTATTGGAAAGCTTGATGAAATCGTGGTAGGGTGGTGGTTGTGCTCAGACTGCTTGTGAAAGCTGCTGACAATGAGTGTAGAGACCCAAGACCTATACTATTGCTAGGATCTTGTGGATCCTGGGTTTGTGGTGGAAGTTGAGTCATAGAAGAATGTGCCTCCTCTTGTGTATAACTCATTCCGAGGTTTCCCACTGAAACAGAAGGATTATAGGGAGGGCCATTTACAGGTATGAAGTTGAACAGCTGAGAAAAGTCCAATGATGGGGTGTTTAGAGGTTCGCTAATAGGAACGGAGCCCTTGGAAAGGGAAACCTCCCCAGACCCATCATCTAGTGGCCCTACTTGTGGATCCAGCCCTAGTTTTGATGAAGATGCTTGAGAATCCTGGGATGAAGAAGGCATACCACTTTGCAACTCCATTAAGTAACTTTCGATTTCCCCTTTCAATGGCTGTTCTTTTTCAGGCATAGAAATTGCGTATGAGGTAGTACCGAGCGGGTATTTCAACGATAGCTGGTGAGAAGGGTGGACAGACTCCATATCTATTGGACAAGGCATTCCCAATGGTAACGATGTGGCAACCATTTGGTGTGCAGATGCAGAACTCTGCATGGACTGAATCTGAGTGTTGTAGAGATTTAATTGCAAAGTGTTTGTAAATGGCTTTGATGTCAGTTCACTGGAAGGTAAAGACATCACTGGAAGCAGCTCATCCTTAATAGGCACAGAAACATTGCAGGTAAAGGGATCTAGAAGGTCCATTGGCTCTGTTTTGACCTTCAAAAGTTCTTGGTTGTGACTTTTCTTCATGTGGCGCGTGAGGTGATCCTTCCGCCCAAATCTCTGTGCACAGTACTGACAGAGGAAGTCCTTTCTTCCAGTGTGCACTACCATGTGTCTACGGACATCCTTTCGGGTGTAGAACCGACGATCACAGTGTTCACACTGGTGTTTTTTCTCCTTCACTCCACCCGATGACTTGCCTGCATGAGTTTTTAGGTGCTCCAGCAGCACTCCTGTGCTTTCAAAAGTCTGCAAACATACCTTACAGGTGAGGTCACCACTTGTTGCAGCATGCAAAGCCAGGTGACGTTTGAACCCAAGCTTGGTATTGTAGTTCTTTCCACATTCTTCACACTTAAAGGCCTCTTTGTTGGGATTGTGTGTATGTAGGTGATTCTTTAGGTGATCTTTTCGGTGAAACATTTTCTCACAATAATTACACTTGTGGGTTTTCTCAGGAGAATGAGTAGCCATATGCCTTTAAACACAGATATATTCTGTAAGTAATTATTTTGATCAAAAAACACATGTGCTCATTTTTTAATGGCAGCTAAATACTACACTAAGGGCTGCTTTGCAACAGAACCTTTTAACTGAAAGCATGACACTACAAAGACAGTTCGACAAATTTAAATATAGCAAAACGCGAGCCATTTCTCTTAAATCAACACTTTAGTTTTGGTGGGTTTAGCTACTGTAACAGGGGTATATGGGCAAGTATGAAAGTACTCGTGTAAAAGTCCATAGCCAAAAAATTTTCAGTCCATACTCTTTTTTCTCGTGACAATTCCTTATACAAATGAAAACTCTACGCTCATTTAAAAAAAAAACAACAAACAAACAAACAGAAAACAAAAGCAGAAAATAAATTAAGAAACAAAATCAAAGACATTAGCTTGCAAACTTAGGTAATTTAGAATTCTAGAAACAATCCAATGGCTACTTTAATTAACACATCCTCTCTGCAATCAGCTGAAGGCGTACACAAATATATACTTTTACACGGCTTAACACGGCCAACATAAAATAGATAATATAATCTGAAAGATAAATAGAGTTTAATACCTTAGTAATTTGTACTTAGAAACAAAGGCCTTGGTGCAGTCTTGTTGTGTGCACTTGTAGGGCCTCTCTCCTGTGTGAGAGTATGAGTGAACCTTTAATTTCTCAACACTGTTAAAGGCCTTGTCACACAGTTGGCAAGGAAAGTTTTTTCTTGGTTTGGTTTCACCACGCTTACGTTTCCCTGAAGGGACTTTCTGGGTATCTCTTACTTCTGACAAATCACCAGGAATGACAGTGGCCATCGCAGCCTAAACCAGGCCTTCTTGTTGGACACTTGGGAATTGCCCAACTCCACTAAATGATTTAGCTTTAGATGGCTTCTCAAGTTTCATGTGGTCGTAAAAGAAAGCAAAAGGGGACTGGAAAAAAAAAATAAGAAACAACTAGTTTGTAACTAAACTTAGATTTTGAAGTTTACTTGCTATGTGATGCTTCTGAATAAAACTTAAAAATAAAATTAGGTTCAGCTGGTCTAATGTAATACCTGTAGGTTTCTTTACACTATTTGCTGCAACTCTTAAAATGCATTGCTCAGGATGAACAGATCCACATATGCCCTGAAATCACACCTCACAACTTTCCCCTCAAGCACTGATGGAGAACAGCAAAGTTTCTGTCAGATTACGGGAGGCATCAGGCAAGGAGCCTACCTACCCAGACAGCTTTTGGCAGCTTCAGATTTCAAAGGAACTAAACCTGTGCCTGTGGTGTTTGCACAGACACACGCACACATGCACGCATACATGCACACACACAGTTATCAAAGTGAAAATCTGTAAGCCTCAAAATGTTTGAAAACCTGCGTGAAAAGCAGCAATACCCATGCTGACAGTCTGGGGGGTCAAAGCTCATGTTCTCGGGCCTATCTCCTCATTTTGATTACTGCACATCTATGCATCTACTCTAGTAAAACGTACGCGTTGCCAATGATTGCTAATGCCAGGTGAAATTCTCCTGTAAACTTACCCTCTGCTAACAGAGACTTGATGTATTAACAACAGAAATCCCATGGATTAGGGATAGATTAGGGTTTTATCAGCCCAGTGCTGGAGACCCCAACCCTCCTCACGCTATCCTGCACGACATAGGGGCTGTAAGTGTTGAGATTTAGGCTAGCTCAGGATGGAGGCTCTTAGTCCTGCTGGGGCATCGCAAACCGTGAATTAAACCAGAGGCTTTCAGCTAAAGGAGGTGCATGACGTTCATGTCTGTCTTGCAGGCGAGCAGCTTTAAATTCATCATCTGGTAACGTATAGTAGCAACTGGGCGCCTGCCATTACAGGGCACTCAACAGCCCTCCTTTGTCAGGGGTAGCTGACAGCTTTTTTTCATCGTTGGAGCACAATTGCTACTTCAGATACCAAAATCCAGTGCTACTGGTTGAGGGAAGGGTCGAGTGCGAGATCTGCAGCAGTGGGGGCAAGGAGGAGGATGGCAGGAGGACGGCACTCAACATAAGCGTTGGGCAGGGCCAGAAAGCCCCAAAATTTGGCCTTTCTCCCTCAAAAGTGGCAACACCCCCCAGGCATGGGTGCTGTGGCTCGCAGCTGCCGTCCACTCCAGCCTCTGCTGGGGCAGCTGCGCCGGGCGGCACCGAGGCCAGGGGCAGAGGCCAGGCCTGGGGCTTGCTGGCCAGCCGCCCCCGTGGCCCCTGGCAGCAGGGCAGGGGAAGCCAGCAGCTGCTGGGACAGGTGGAGCCAGGCGGCCGGGAGCCGGGCAGGGAGAACCAGGCCGCAGCTGCTCCAACCTAACGCCACCTCCCCGATAAACAAAACGGACTCGTCCCCGCTGGCAGCGAGGGGAGGCTGGATAGCTCGGAGGCGGCCTGGCCCCGGTCTCAGCTATCCTCTCTCTGCTGCTGAGGCTCAGCAGAGACGGAGCAAGCCAACCGCTCCAGAGGGGAGCAGAGACCAGCACCCAGGTGCGATGGGGGCAAAACTAAATGATTCTTGCAAAAGCCCCAGCATGGCGCTGGAAGAAAGCGGGGAGGAAGGAGAGCCTGTGTTTTTCCCAATGCATGGCGGGACAGGAGGGTGGGGGGGCAGGGAGGGGGAGAAGGGGATGCGCCTCTTCAACGTCTGCGTTTTATGAAAGCTTCAGACTGAGATTTCCATTTGAAACGTGTACACAGAGTTTGTCTTTGTCTACGCCTCTTCCTCCCGCCTCCCCAAAACTTTTCCCTTGTCTTTACAAGAGGAGAGAAACACTGGCACACCAAGACGGCAATCTGCTGCCTTTCAACCCTATAGTCCTCGAACGGCAGGTTAAACTATGCTACTTTCTTTAAGCAAGAAGTTTTGTAAGACCACCTTTACTCCCCCAAATTTTATATGGAACCACTAACCTCTTTAAAGATACCCAGTGACAGAAAAGGTGTTTCTTTAAGGACTCTTTATCATTGCAGATTTGTCTCTGACTCATTCCCACTCATGGGACAAAGCCTGGACACATCAATTCCATGAGTGGGAACATGGACAGGTCTTCAAAGAATCAGCTTAATTTTATTTTCTGTCTCATAAGCAGCTTTCTAGCTCATAAGTGAAAAAAAAAAAACCAGTTGTTTGGAGACTTGAGACCAAAGTGTTTCTGCAATAAAAGTAAATGAAGACCAGTTCCAAAGACTTCAAAGGAGCCACCAATGTAATCAAAAGGAGGGTCTGATTCACATCAAAGTTGTGATAAATTTGTGGATTGAGAGATTTTTCAATATATGCTTTAATTACAATCTGGTAATAACATTAATTGTAGTTTCTTGTAAATGAACACACTGGTCTTCTACACATATTGGCCTGAATATAGAATGAAATCTTGTTTTAGCCTAATCTCTCCTCACAAATGAAGTTCTGGGGAAGAAAAAAATCCAACCCACTCTATGCTTACACAGCGTGTATCTATACCACACAGGTATCTATATGAGACCTGCTGCATAGAGCCGACAGCGCAGCAGCTGTGGCCCTTGCTGCGTGGCTAAGGCACCTACGGTCTCAAGGGGTAAGAAAGGGCTACGGCCCCTTTCGCCTCCGTGCCAAATCCACACCTAGCCTGAGAGGGGCAGTCAGCTTTAGTGGCAAAGGGCAAAGAAACTACCTCTGCAGTCTGCTGCAGGGGAGTGTGGTTAATTTGACCATGCTGGGTCCAGAGCTCAGCAGCAAGCGGCCTCCATGCCCAGCCGGTGACAAGGGAAGCAGGCACAGCTGGTAGGACATGGGGAGGGAGGGTGAGCTGCCATGGCGAGGGACGACGGACAGAACTAGGATGGGGCTGTGGGGCCAGGGAGGTGCAGGGAGCACTGCATGGGTTTGGAAACATCTAAGGACACAAGGATAGGGGTGAGCTGGTACAGCTGGGGCAGCTGCGGAGGAACTGAACATGCATCAAGCTGGGGAGATGCAGGATCTTAGGCCATGCAGA
This sequence comes from Balaeniceps rex, assembly GCA_013401315.1. Lineage (NCBI taxonomy): Eukaryota > Metazoa > Chordata > Aves > Pelecaniformes > Balaenicipitidae > Balaeniceps > Balaeniceps rex. The sequence goes on along the minus strand of VYZW01003284.1, from coordinate 30,654 downwards.
AGGGTGATATGCAGGGTCTTATGTGAGGCCAAAAGACGTGTTTGTTGTGGAACAACATATGAGGCTTAACTGCTAAATTAACAACTCTGACAACTTCTCACTCCTGTTCTTGATGCAAGGATTGCACCTCAGGCTAGAGACCATCCTATATTCAGGCCAATATAACATTACTGTTATCTTCTCCAAAACTTCAGGTAACCTAGTTGCTATAGCAGATGTAACTCAGAATTTTTTCATACATGAAGCATTCAGGTTTTGTTCCTCTATGATCAAAACTAATTAAGCTGACTTTGAACTGTGTTTAAGTGTCCTTAAAAATGCATCATTAGAACAAATATAGTGTGGATCCAATCTTTGACAATGACAGTGTTTTATTAAAAAAACATGTACGCACTATTATCTCAGTACCATTTCTCAACAAATGAGGCAATTAAGAACTTCAGTATTGATCTCTGAATAGCAAATAACCACTTTCTTTTTTTCTTGTGGATATATAGACTGAGCAATGGAGATAAAACTTAAAAAACCACTGATCCTCAAATATTACACTTTCCAAAGACCAGCTGAAAGAATTTTATGAGTAATATTGCCTGTTTGTGTCTCAACATATTATCACTTAAAATCCTCATTCTTATTGGTGCTTTCACAACTGCAGGATAAATGATTATATGCAGTATCAAATATAACAAACACATTACACAAAAGCTCATATGTAATGCTATTTTTAAAGAAGCGTATACTTAAAGCAGGATTAAAGCAGCCTCTGTTCAATGCACACCTGATGTTTGCCCACTAAAGTCCTCAGATTTGGTCTTAACCAGTTCCGCTGACTCTTCTTGGAGGAAACCAGAATCCAGTACTTCCCATTTTTACTGGTCTGAAAAACAAAAGGAAGAATGAACTAGACTCCAGCGAAACCAGTATATTCAGAAAGGCTGGGATATGGCAAGACCGGGGGTTGGAAAGAATCAGAAAGGAAAAGTTAAAAGGGATAGATCCAACCCATGCACAGAACATTATGTACTGTTAATTATAAACTGTAGGTATCAATCGTTCTTGCATTATCAGTAACAATTATGCACTTCAATTTGCAGTATACTTACATCATTTCAACTAACGCTATGCTGGACAGTAACACATAAAGAGATAAAATTAGACAACAGCAAAGGAGTTTTCAATACAGTTAAGAACAAAACAAAAAAAAAATCCACAGACCACAAATAATTTAGAAGTAACAGTGAAACATGTAAAATGCTGGGCCCAGACTTGATTTTCTTACTCAGAAAGGACTGAATAAGAGAAGATTTCTGGATTAGGCCCAACTTTACTAGAACCTAATGCCTTCATTCTGCTTAATTATACAGGAAATAGCAGCTTAAAAGGTGACCTGCAAAGGAAAATAAAATTAATTTTAAAAAAATAATAAAGCCTCTTAATGGTGTACATGCTACAGGTAAATCCCAATAGAGGGCAAGTCTAGGTGTGCCTGAGCAAATCCAGAGGGCCTTTCTGGAATTTCCCTTGTATCTCCCTTTTCCCTGCCACCATCCTTTTGTAAATTTGCATTATGTCTTCCTTTTCTTGCTAGAAGGCCTGCTGGATGACACAGGTATATGTGGAAAACATGTTCAGCGCCTCATTGTAACACAGAGGTTTATCCCCTCCAACTCTTTCAGATACGTAAGGGTGAAGCCCTATACAGTGCACATACCCCACGTGGCATAGCAGGCTGAAGGTATTTGGCAGAAGCCCCAGAGTAATGTAACGTTTCCCCCCGCACAAACCGTTTTCCCTTCTCCCTTCCCATTCACTCCAGTAAAGTATTCTTCCTTTTGGTACTGAGTTCAGCTTTGCAAAGCCCCAGCCTCCTCTGCTGGTAAGCATGAACGTGAGCAAAACGGCGTCCTTGAACACCTATTAAAGGCTCTGACAGCTGAGGAGTGTTTCTTGGGGCTTTGTACATACAGGCAGGAGGTAGAAACAGCTCCAGTACCCAAAGAAAAAGTGATAGCTTTGTTTCCAACTAATGATCAAGAGAGGGGCACAACCCTCACCTCCTCTTTTGGAGGTCCCCAAATCACCTTGTTTCAGGGAGAAAATGCTGATGACTCCTCACTCCCTCTCCCAGCAAGACCCTTATAAATCAGTTACCCTGTGATGCCTATCTCAACATCTTCCACTATCGCAGCAGAAAGGAAGAGCTTCATTATCCAGATGTTTCTACTAAAGTAGCTCACAATAAGTAGACAATATTTAAGGCAGCCACATAAACGTAATGGACTAAGTCCATAAGGACTTAGTCCCTCTGCTACTGGTATTTACAGACTATTTCCTGTTCAGGAAAAAAACCCAAATTCTATCTAAAATATTATAATGCCCTCTCAACAGTATTCAACATTTTCTCTTAAATGCTTATGGTGCTCAATTCTCACTACACATCTAAAGTCGCTATAGCAAAAAGCAGATGCCCTCAGAGACGGGCTATTAGAGGCATGGAAAGACTATTGTATCAGGGGCAACTGAAGCAACTGGAACAAGTAAATAAGCACGATAAACACCAGATGTAATTAAAGTGCTGAAGAGAATGAAGGAAGGAGGTCAGGTACTCTTATTCATTACCTTATGAACATAGCAAAATCACAGTGCAGTGGATCCAGATGAGGGCAATGCTGTACCTACAATTAGCTGGGATCTCAACTTCTACAAGACCATTATTAAGCAAAGAGCTTAACAACATACACACAAAAGGGGATAAGTTTGTATAAATAATGAAAACATCTGCTACATTTGACAGGATTAAGTGAAAACAAAAAATAAAAAAAATTCCTATGCTTTGTGACAATAAATCAGCTATTGGTTAAAAGACTTTCTCTTATGCACAGAATACAAAAGTTGTCCATGATAATGCTGATTTTTAGACTACCTTTCTCATAAGCTTTTGCTGCTAGAAAATCTCTGAGGCAGAATACTGGACAAAGATGTACCATTCTTCTTGTAACTGCTTATAGTTATAGCGTTATTAAGTTTTCTTCTCGACTAGATGAGTTAGGAACAATTTTTAATGAGTAACAAAGCTCAAATTATTTTCCACGTGAAGTAGAGAAGCATCACACTGCAAAAAGCATTGTCACAAGCACATGCCCAAAACCCACTTGGGAACGAGTAACAAAATATGACTTCTATAATTTGTCAGATTATAATTCTTAGAATTTATCAGATCTTCCAGTATCCATGAGGCACTAATTTTGCTAACTCTCCAAACACTCAGATAACTCCAGGTGAGACAATATTTGAATTTCTACCATCTAATGAGTCAAAGAAAAAAAAAAAAAGCCCCCAAACCCTAAGCTAAATAATTTATTCCCATTTTTAATATTAAAAAGGAGTAACACACTTTTTTTCAAAATTCACAGTTTGTCTTTAAAAATCTGAAAAAATAGCTGGACTTAAAAATGTTTTAAAACATTATTTATATCTGAACTAAAAGGATAATGAAGACATTACACAAATACAACCAATAATCCTCCTAACTGGCATTTCATACTTTTTTCTTAAGAGCATCCAAGCACAGTAAAGGAAAACACCAGTTTAATTGTTATTTTCTTTCAAAACAAGACAGCAATAATGAGAACACAGTATTGAGAACACAGTATCTGTCATTGAGCCTCGTACACAGAACAGTGAATCTAGCTTCAATTCCTGAAATTAATCAGTTTTAAACCAGAGGAAGGGTCCTAGAAACATTAGTCATAATAATGGTGGAACTGATTAAGGATTTAATAGTATTACAGAGTCATCCTGGGTTTTAAATATTTCTTTAAGGAAACAAAATGAAAAGTGGTTACTTACCCTATGGAAACTGTGATTCTTTAAGAAGTGCTGTCCACACAGATCCCAGGTGAGTATGTACTCACATGAACTCTCTGAAGACAGTGATGTCCATCCAGGCTGTGCCTGTGAACCCTCCCAGCTACTACCAGCAGTGGTGTGAGGCAAAGGGCTCCCACACTGTGCCACGCATATCATCGCACCATGTAATGCGGTCTGCAGCAATGGCAGCTCCCAGCTCTGCTCTTCACTCATGCTATGGGGCAAGAGCCATTACGTGCGCCACTGCCATCAACGTGCTTCCCAACGTGGGAAGTGGCAACCTCCCTCTTCAGTGGCTGCTGTAGCCCTGCCGCTCCCAAACCTGTGCTCCCGTCTCAGGGTTTTAGATGCTGATGTGAAGGAGCTGGCAAGGTTTGCTGTGGCTGATGAAAGGGAGCAGGGCCATAGGAGAGAAATACATGGGCAAGAGTCGATATCCTAGCTTGGAGCGCAGTGTGAGAATGGGAAAGCTGAAACACAGACTGGCATCCTGGTTTGGGAAGAAGGAGGATGAACACGTGCAGCCCAAGCAAGCCAGGAGCTGCTGCTGCTCAGGGTGGTAACGGAGCAAACTAAGCTCAGGATGCCCCAGTCCAACCCCTCTGAGGTTTGCCAACAGTAAAGACTCCTTCAGAGCAAAGGACAAGATCGCTTGTGGTGCCTCTACGGAAAACGTGCCTGGAAGAGCCACAATTACTGTAGCATAAGTAACCATTTTTCTTCTTTTCTGACTAAAAAAAGTACTGACAGAGGAAACCTGCTCTGTCCGAGCAGTCAGATAGCTGGAGGAGCTGAGCTGGAGGAAGCACCAGCAAGAGACAGGCAACGTAGCCACTTACTGTGGCTCAGAAGAGCCAAAGTGACAGTCAGACAGCACCTCCACTACAGAGCAGCAGAACTGAACTACAAGTCTCACCTTGCCTGCCCCTCTCAGCTGGGGCTGTTAAAATTGCGCAAATGTCACCAGAGCTCCTGAAGATGAAGAAATCTACCCCCGGGTTCAGGCAATCGAAGAAGGAGCACGACTTAGCCTCCTCCTGCTTTCCTTGTGCTGCGGGCTTACACACAAGCTTCTCACTAGGCAGTTCAGTTTGTGGAGGTGCAGATTTAACCCTCCTTCCTTCAGACATCTCTGCTGGGACAGTTGTTGGAAGGGGCTGAGGGCGTAAGTCGCAAAGCGCCTGCACCGCTCCGGGACAGCATGCTGGGACCTGCAACCCTGCAAGGCTCAGCCACCCTTCCTAGATCATCAAGGATCAATGTGCCTACTGCACACCTGCACTGACCCTGGAGCGAGCAGTAGGTCTGACTGACTTTGTAGAAAAATGCTAGACTTTTTGCAGCAGAAGACTCGTCTCAAAGTAGCTGCAGGTGGCAGAAGGTCTAGCTGCCAACCCAGGACTTCCAGCGGTCCCTCTTATGGAGAATTAGCTTTCAGTAAGGGAGGATCTCAGCTGGAGAAGTTGGTCCCACCAATGGAAACAGTCGAGCAGATAAGGAAAATCCACGCTTAACTGGCAAAGACATTGAAGTATTGATGACTTCTGGCATACCTTTCTCTGTGTTGAATTAAAAGCAGTCTTCTGACTGATACAGGGGTCTACATCACTGTTCGTTCTTGGCAGGCCATCTGATCCGCATTTATTTGAACAGCACATCACTCTAAAGGAGACAGCCAGTGAAGCCTGTTCACCTTTGCCCATGTTTAGAAGGAGAATCCTGTCTTTAGTAGGAAGACATTGATTCTCCCCCATTTGTTCTTGGCTGGATGGGGCCAGAGGGGGAAAGGGGCAACAATGGGAGGTGTCTCTCTGTAGCCCGAGTTCTCCGACATCTGGAAGCTCAAGCTGAGGCTTTAATGCTGAAGGACAAGAAGAAGGAAGAATGGGCATTGCTGGTGTGAGACTGTTAACCAGAAGGTGGGTTTGACCAGGGAGCCTGCCTAGGCCAGGAGCAGCTCGGGCCTGTACTTTCACAGAGTGATACTTCATTTAATTTTCTGCCTGTTTTATTGTGTAATTTGGAAGAGATTTGAATAGCAAGCAACATGTACGCACATGTTTCTGCCCTAAGCAATGAAGACACCTGGCACGACTGTGTATAAACATGGCACTGCCAAATGGCAGGGGGCACAGATCTCAACCCCTGGAGCCCTGCCTCCGGCTATCATGGCCTTTTGTACAGCAGGCTGTGAAAGGAGAAGAGCCAACAGGTACACTACCTGACAGCAGCCGGGAATCAGCCAGGGTTTTACAGCTCCTGTTCTCTCACAAGCTGATGGAGAGAGGTGAAAAGACAAAGGGGTCCATGCTGAGGCCCCCGGGGGATAAGACAGCATTGAGAGGTGGGTGAAGCCACTTGGTCTTTTGCATTTTTGGACAACAGTTATTGCAAATAGCCATTCGAAGATGTAGGCACTGGCCCTACCGTACAGCAGGGTTTCATATAAGGGGAGCACCTGCACATATGCAAACTAATCACAAAAGAACAGATAGGGTTTTTTTGTTTTTTATATACAACGCTATATTTATTTTATCTTGAATTTCAGGACTTCTCCTTATAGCAGGCAACTGAGTTCAGAGAAATCATTCTCCATGGATTCAAGCTCTAGCCTACAGTATAGAGGAGCGGCCGAGGAAGCGTGGTAGGACAGCAGCGAGAGCACGCACAGGCTACAGGAAGACACAACCAAATCCAAGCACGCAGCAGGAGGACTGCCCGTGAAAGCTGCTGCAGGAAAATGCAATGATGTGGGCAAAACAGTGAAAATATCTATCCAGTGATCTTAGGTATAAACATAACAATGACTTAGAGATAATAACACATAAGACTTTACCCCTTGGGGAAACAGCCTAACATTGAGAACATAATGAATTAACATAAGCACCGAAACTAAAACCAGGCAATCACTGCAGTCTGCTGTTAGTGACAGCACATTACTAATAGGTACTGTGTGCAGAACAATGATTATGCTGCAAAGAGTATGATATAGAAGGGAGAAAAATACAAGAATTAAGATATTTCATCAATTCAAAATTTTAACAAAGTCTTAGTTGGGTTTTTTTGGAAAACATCCATAAAACAGAGAAACTTACTGAAATTGCATGAAGTCGAACAGGAAAAAACTCCGATCCTTTCAAACTAGCGTGAAATATGGGTAGCAAGGGGAACAAATGCACTAAAATGATTAAACCCATTTCTTTTCTTCTGGCCAGTAAATACACAGATTCCACTAGCAAACATCTGTTAAATATACATACCTTTTATTAATCAATAAAGCAAGCATTTGGAGGAAAAAAAACACTAGGTTGCTCTGGGACAGTAACCATCATAGAAAAATAGGTATTTATATAGATCTGACTGTTAAATACAACATGGTTTTTTTCATGATCATAAGACTATTTGCAATTCTTGAAAGCTGTACTACAGTCATGAAATTTGGACAAGCAGCTTTTTAATTTTAGAAAATAACTCATTCCTATAATATGCTATGCTAGAAAGATATTACATAACCTTTTTGAGAATATAGAAGAAAAATTCTGCCTGACTTTTTTTTTTCCTTCTTAAGTTTCTGGAAAAGTAGAACATGAACTTACCAACATTTATTTTATCACGACCTAATAGTCTGTAATTTAAAGAAAAAAAAAAAATCACAATACTGTCCAGCATCTTTTTGTGGGCTTTCCATGTTTCAAATTACTTAGGTCCACTTTAAATCTTGAGAGCTCAGTTTTGGTTACTAAATGTTCCAAAGGATTCCTGGTTATATACTAAATTAAAGGAAACAAGAGCTGCCTAGAGTTAACCCATCTGATGATTGTGGTTTTATGGGCTTTTTAAGAATCTCTATGGCACTGCATAGACGTTTTTCTAAAAACTTTGGAGAGGCTGTGATACAAATAACATTGGTACTGTAGTTACTGTTAGAATGCTTAAAACCTGCAAAAGTCCTTTCATGTATTTTGGAATCACACCACCTCCGCCTCCCCAAGAATAATCTGCATCCATTTTCAAAGTGAGGATGCTTCTGTGGAAGAAAACTTTGGTTACTATTTCATCTGCATATAGGACCATGTCATTTGTATAATAAAATCAAAAGCAAATCCTGTATATGTACAAATAAACACAAACACACATCCTAAAGATGCCTATGAGATTATACACTAATATGATCAGGAACTAATTGATGTTCATAAGGAACATTATTTTCCTTTGTCCCAAGACATCTTAAAATGAGACTAGGTATGCGGGCTAGATTAACGGTACATCTAGGCCAGTATTCTGCCTCTGTTAATAGCCAAAAGTACAGAACAGGTCACAAACATGTGATATTTCTCACTGATACTCTTCTGACCTCCAACTACTTTGATGTCAGGGACTTCCTGAACCGTATGTGGCTTCTGTTAGTTTAGCAACTTCCAGCACATCACCCTTCCAAGCAATAGTCCACGCTCCCCCTGGAAAGCATATCAGTTTCTAGTATCTACAGCGTACTTTCGAAAAGTCATCCCACAGGTCTCTCCACTACTGATTTTATGGAAAACCTCCTCCTTTTGAAGGCTCTGAATCTGCCTTCCCTCCTAACTGTTATGTTCTTGTTTTGAAGGCAGTGGTTAGTCTGCCTCTTCCTTCCTCTGCAGATCCCCGTGACAGTGCTCTCATTCCTTTTCCAGACCAAAGTCCCAGTTTACAGAAGTGTTCTTCATATGGAAGCCACACCATGTAGCTCATCATCCTTGCTGACCTTCTTTAAGCCTCTTCCAGTTATAATAAATCCTTTCTGAGATGAAGGCTCCAAATGGGAACACAGCACGCAGGAGACAACTGGACCATACACTCTTGTAATGACATTCTCAATTTTATTCCATATTTCTTCCTCCTAACATTTGGGTTGTGTTTTGGTGACCAATGAGCTCATGATCTCACAGAATCAGCAATCACAATCCCCAAATCCTACTTCTCAATGGTAATACTCAGCTCGAACTTGTGATCTTGTATATAATCAGGATTGCTCTGCCCGGTGCTCCTCAGTTATCCTCATTTATCTAGTCTGAATTTCATCACCAAATTTTATCACCCATTTTCTTGCACAGTCCTCAGCACTTTAATGTCCTTCTACCATTCTCCACAGCTGGCTCTCTTCTTCATAGCAAACTTGCTCACCCAATTGCTCATCCCCTTACTGATACCATTTACAAATGTGATGAACAGCACAGGTCTCTGTGGAATGTAACTGGGACCCTCCTTTAATTGAGAATTGACTGTCTACTTCCACCCTTTGATCCTACTTTTTAATCTGTCATTTTCTTGTACAAAGACCTTCCCTCTTACATTATGGCTCCTTAGTTTCCTTAAAAAGCCTTTTTGATAAAGTTCACTTTGATTTTTGAACTAGAACATCTTTAATTCTTGCTGATGCCTCCAAAGAACTCCAACTCCCTAAGACAGGGCTCTCTTACAAATGCTGCTTTGACTCTTCCCAAATAATTATACCTACCCAGGTGGCTACCAATTCTATGCTTTACTATAGCATCTACTAAAATTGCCTGGTACAGATTTCAGATTTGCCTGGTGCAGGCTTGCCTGGTCCAGACCACCCCTGAAACCATGATTTTACATATTTGCATTTCAGAAGATTTTTCTAGATCTGAATACTTTAGGATGTACCATTTAAACAACATAATTAGGTTGCAGAGCACAACTAGATAGGATAGGAAGTTACAAGTTTTGCTTTTTGAGACAGAGGAATCTAACTTGAATCATAATGCAAGATGTTTTTCAGTACTTTCAAGTAAAAGGGTTTCTGGTGCTTTACTCTGCTAGGTGGAAATCAAAATGACATCAGTGAACTCAAGATAAACTCCACTCATATATATCACCACACAACATAATCCTTTGCAGCTAGTGATCTCTGCTCGATCAGAAAGAGACAGTCTGAACTGGAACAGCACAGAAAAAAGCAGCCACCAGTCACTGCACTTTGTGCTGTGCTCCTCATTTAAGCTGAAAAAGTAAAACTTACCAAAGAGCTCAGTAATTTCACTTGAAGGTCTGCTAGGCAGACAGCACAAAGGAACCGCCAGAAGGCAGGGACAGGTTTTAAATAGCAAAGTCTGTAAAATAAGCATGGACTAGAAGTCAGAAAACATAGGACTACAACAATCCAACCCGTGATTCATTGTTTGGGCTTGGAGAAATCCTCTACCCTACCTCAATTTCTGTCTGCTACTTAAAAAACCCCACAAAAACCAAACCCAACTTATACTTACCCATTTTGCTAAACACGAGCTCAAATAAGAGGGGCAAGGTGGTGGGAAGTCTTTGAAAAATCACAATACCACATAGAAGATGAAGTGATTGTAATAGGACAAGACCCTTCACAGGAGAGTTAGATTTGCCTCATGAGGTTAGATGTTTGGGAAGCTCACATTTGGGACAAAATGACAATTTGTGAAGGACAGAAATAAAGTGACTGAGGGAAAGGGTAGTGTCCCCAGTACATATGCTGCATCCTGGGTGTAGGTGGTAACTCTACACAGTTGTCCAAAGAACACAGCGGAAGCCCAGTCCTGCCCTGAATCATGCTGCCTGAACAACATTGCCTGGGGGCAAAAACTGTGACAGGGTTTAGCATCGTTTTTTTTGTAACCTTGGCTTTTCATAGGATTTATTGAAGCTATTCCAATTAAAGTCTGATCCTGGTTGCCCCGTCTCCTCTGCCTCTTATCCCAGCCCCAAAGAAAGGCAACGAGTAACAAAGAGTGCCCAATTTCCAAGCAGCCGCTAATCTTCCAATACATTCTGCAGTCGAGGAACTGCTGTTCTATCTGAAAAGAAAATACTTCATAGATTATTATAACTTTACATTAAATAAAAAGTGTCACGTTTAGTCACGATGGCCTTTGCTACTACTGCTACAGCTGTGATGCTGGATGATTGTATCAATGACCTTATGAGCTAAAACACAAAAGCCTTAGAAAAGGATAACTAAAGATGCAGAATACTTAGGGTCATACCAAAGCAAATCCCTCTTCAAAGCTGTAATCAGTGAGCCTTTCAGAACCTGCACAGTGCAGACATTGAATGTATTTCTGGCCCTGTTCGTATGTACCAGCTTTGTCTATGCAATGATGTTACCATGCACCTAACCAGCTTACTCTGATTACAGTGACTTCACGGAGTGTTTGCGTGCCATTTTGGTATGAGAACATCCTTGTTAACAAGGTAAGTACACAGCTCTGCATTTGTTCCCATCTCCCATTCAGCATGTTGAGCGGTTCATTTACAGTGCTCTGCTTCAGTTTGTCATGCAACACATTTTGGGATGCACATCTTAAGAATTCTGAGATGCGATGCCAGATTAATGAACAATTAAAAGCAGTCATGCATAATTTACACGATTGAACACAGCAGAGGGAGATGAAGCCAGGCAGTTAGTATCCAGAACAGACACCTGGAGTACAATTTTTGGATTCAGGTGACTGGCAGCAACTACTAGTTTTCAGACAGCAAAGGCAGAACCTGCCAGAACTCCACAGAGATTCTGCCCTGGAGTTGCACCAACAGAAAACCGATCTGGGAGCTCCTGTCAGCCTGATGAAATGTCGCAACGATGTAGTCACCAAACAACTACACCATTAAATCACAAAGTAATCAGCTTGTTATTGGCAGGGCAACCAAGTCAAGAAGGCTCACAGTAGCATGAGGAGGTTTCTCCATGCCTCCCAACGCACAGGAGGTCACGGATAGCTTTGAAGGGATAGGGTTCCCTACTGGCACAGAAGCAGGTGGTGGGACGTGTACCTGTTGCCCTACTCTACCCCAGCTCCACCTCCCAAACACACAGGCTTAAGACTTTATCGATAAACACGATGTCATATTCCTTCACAGTCCTGCTGGACACAGTTTATCACAATAAGCATTCACCAATACTAATAATGGGTGGCCTACAATGAAAGACCTGTGACCTGCAAGGTAATTTTTGTTCTCGACAGTCCAAGACACCAGGGTATTTAAGAGCTTTCCTCTTTTTTTTAAAGTAACTCAGTGGACTCCACTTCCCTTTTTTCCAAGCCTACATTAAGTGATGGGAGAAAAACACATGCAAACTTCGCCTTGAACAGCTGCAGACTGCCAGTCGGGCAGGCTTCCAGAAAGGTGGAAGGAAGATGGTGACAAAAAAGATGGAATAAAAATAGTCTTATGACTGTATGGTATGCATCAATGTTTCATGCACGTTATGGGAAAAAATCCTGGAGGGCAGATGGAAACATGAAATGGAGATGCTTTTGTAAGTGCCGGAGAACGTATTCCTCTAAGTGCTCTCCAACAAGACGCCTGAGCTCCTTTCATGCTGTGGGAAAGTAGCTGTAGGCTGGCAAAAAATTTGCAATCAAAAGGTATGGTTTAGTTTAATTTTATTTTTAAAAAGTTGTGAAGAGATGAGTTTTACAATAGTCATGTGTTCAATTATTTTTCAGACGGGTGTTTAGAAAATGGATTTATTTACTGATTTAGCTGATGGTGCTTTTTCAATGAAAAAATAATGACCTTAAAAACAAAGTAGGTCACGCAAGGAGTGCTTCTCTAGGTGATGTACACAAGATCCTGAATACTGTCAGGCAACATTTCTAATTAGCTCAACTGACATAGTGGTCTCAATATGGAACATCTATGTTTTACAGGATGTTGGAGGTAAAGTGCTTGACCAGTGTTTTGTTACAACTGTTTATGTTTAGCACCTTTGTACTGCCTGTTTCTTGTCCCCTTCCAGAATCGCATAATCCATTTCAATCTTCTGGGAGTTCTCCAGGAAACCCTCCTTTCACCACTCTGCCTTTGCAACCTCCTGCTGACCTGAGCTGACAATTTCAGGGTTCAGATCCACCTTTCATTTATCTTCTGCAATCTGATGGCTATCTTTTAGCTAATAATTCCCCTCTTCATATGGGCTGCAGCTTTTTTACGTGCTAAGAGAAATCAGAAAAAATAAAGATGTTGCTAGCCACCCCACTCGTTACAAACTCTGTTTTAATACTGCTAACTAGTTTCTTCCCTCATGACCACATTCAAATTCTTTTCCCCCAACTTTTCTTTTCACCGTGTTCCCTTCAAAACTGCAAGATGCCTTCCAAATTACTTCCACATACTACATGTGCTGTTGTAGGTTTTTCTGGGACATACGTAATGGGGTAAGTTGTTTGCTATTGTTTCAAAACTTGAAATGGTCAGACACTGTTGGATAGGCATTTGAGTATAAACGGTTCTGCCTTTGTATTTTTTTTTAAAGAAAAAAACAGTAGGCATTACATTTGTAACACCACACGTGCAACTAGCTGTCCTCATGCTGAAGGATACTACTCCCTAGCAAATTCCTGGGGGACTTAAGGGCCTTATTTATAAAGACTACAGGCAAACTGCGATAATACGCTGCAAGGCTACCTATCAACAAGCTTCACCCAGGAGTGCTAGAAGAGCATTTCCTTAACAAAAAGAAAAAAAAAATAGGAAAAAAAAAAAAAAGGAAAAAAAAAAAAAAGGAAGGAAACAACCCAACACCTCCTTTACCTGCAATGTTTGTGTCAAACCTCTCTGCCACACTCTTTTAACTCTTATAAATTACTGTAAAATACGCTGCAAAATCAAGACACTTCTGTAGTAGTAGTTACATATACACAAGCTCACTCTACTAAAGAAAACTTTAACAGCAAAGCAGTTCAAAATTCCTTGTGTACTTCACCCTCAGCAAAGATTGAGCGCGCTAACGAAACTCCGTGACAGCGCAGCTTTGTATTTGAGACTGCATTAAGATTTATAAACACTCTGAGCATGACTAAGGTCTGGAGCAGGGGGGCAGCATAACCAAAGCTGGGGAAGGCTGTGATTAGTGACGAGGAAATGAGAGGAGATCAGATCAGCTGAGAAAGGAGGCAGAAAAGTGCAACTCATGTTTGGGACTTGTCACAGCAAAGAAATACACCGTTAAAGCTTTACAGTGAGAATGATGAGAGAATGCCATTTTGGGAAGCGGAGTAAGAGTAAAAAAAGAGGCAACATGAAAAATGCAAAAGCATCAAAAAGTGTGATCAAGAGCTCTTATATTTGTGTAGTCAGGTACTGGAGAAAGCCCTGACTCAGCAGCACAGATGTGACAGATGACACTGACTGGGAGGAAGGCAACACTTGTTAAACTGAAGGACATGTTGCATTTTCAGAGGTATAGGCAGCAGCAGGGGCAAACACAGAGTCCCACGTAACGCCATCCATCCTCTACGTCCATGCATCCCCGTGAACGCAAGGTTCCCTCCAGCCTTCAAACTCTCTCTCCTTGCGCCCACGTGAGGAGTTGAGCTCTGGGGAGCACAGAGGTGAGCCGTGCCGTGACACCGGCTCAGCTGGGACAGGTGTGCTCCTTGCCGTGTCTAGCCGGGCTGGGTTGCTTCATGCCTTCCCCACAGCCCCAGGGCTCCCCAAAGCAGGCAGGGAGTGGGCAGCGTGCTCTGTGGCAACATCAGCACCAAGAGCAGGATCAGCTATCTCCTAGAGATCTCCAGGCTTCCCAAATAGGGCAAGGTAGCTACAGGACAGAGCTGCAAAGACTTGGGCAGTGAAGATAACTTGATGCTACTCCTCATGGGATGGATCTCTTACACAGAGGGTAGAGAGCGCAGAGAACAAGGGGAAGGAAAAGACATGGAGGTACAAGGGAGCTGACACAGTAAAGTTTCTGAGAAGTCCTTCAGTACAGCAGGACTGATAACTAGGCAAGGGTAGCTGAGTGAAGACTGGATTTGACATGCGAAATTTTGGGGTGGAGGATTCCAACAGTAAAGGTTGTTACTTTGGGTGAGAGGGTAAGAGAAATTAAGAGATGTAGGGACAGTGGCTGGAGTGCAGAAGTTTGGAGGTGGCCAGTGAGTGACAGTGCATCTCGGTGGATGAGGAGCCCACAGCAAATAAATACAACAAAAGTCTGATCTAAGCTTGAGAACGGCTAAGTTAAATGGCAAGGGGAAGGCTGCTACCTGAGCCAGAGAGCTCTGCTCCAGAAAAAGTCGTTTAAACCCTCCTGTGAAGTTATTGTGCAATTGGGCATGCAATACTTACTGGATCGGCTTCCTCCTCCAGCCTCTGCAGGATCCTGTAGCCGTTTCTTGGGTATTGTTCATGTCTGATGAGTCACAGTGCTTGCAGCAGGCCCAGGCCCAGCTGGACACTATGGCATAGGTAAAGCTACTGACCTTTATTTGCTGAGTTTTTACCCAGTTACCTTGGGCCTCTGCTGTGGCACTGTGTACCACCCGGGGCAAAAATAAAAATAAATCACTCCTGGATTCGGTGGCAACGCCACTTGCAAAACCACAGCATATATGAGGGTACTGATCAAGAATCCCGCTGTGTTTCTTTGTCTTCTGCTACATCCTTTGTGGTCCTTTGTGTCGATTCATCCCCGAGGCCAGGTCCAGGTGTGCTCTCTCACTTTCATTTATGTGGGCAGTGACCTGTACCTGTCCATCCGGTAACGATTCGTATCTGAGTAGGGTCAGACATACATGAACCGGGGGCCACCAGAGCCTTGGCAGACTCTTCCAAACTAATCGGTCATTACAACCAACTTGCTTACAACCCCCACCACAAAGAGCAGCACTCTTGGCTACCTGCCAACATGTATGGAGCATTTATCTCCAGTCAGGATGATCCTGGAGTAAAGAAGGACATGGGTAGTGAGCCAGGTGGGAAGAAATACAAACTCCAGTACATTATAAGCAATTAACCCAAAGAAACCTTAGAGTAGAAACTAACTCACCGCAACAAGCATTTACTGCACTTACTACAGTAAGTAGTCCTTTTTGATATAACTTTGAGAATTAAGTTCAGCATGGACACATGATGCTGTAAGAGGAACTGAAGTGTGTTCAAGGTAACATCCCACTGTGGACTAAGCCATAGTAAATTTTTTTTTGTTAATTATTTCCCAGTGATCAACACCCTAGACATTCTTTCTCACTACCTCCATTTTAAGGTTCACAAAGGGACAATTCTACCTATCATCTGCTTGAGTGAATCCTATGTTTCCATACTTCGAAAAGCAAAATAGAAGTAAAAAAAGAAAATGCAGTAAATTTTGCATGCAGTTTCTGTTTGTTAGGGCAAATCTTTTTTTCAACACACAGGAAGAATATCATGCAGAAGGTAAAAAAAAATCCCCACAAATTCCTCATCCTCTGCCTTTAAGAGACTACTCTAATAGATGACAGAAACAGGTTTGAGCAATTGTAGTAACTGTTTTCAAGCATATCTTCTCTAAGAGAGAGTGCCAAAAGAACAGGTCAGGTGGACATACATTTCAGATCTGCTAAGCCCTGGTCCCATCTCTCTCACGTACCCCTCTGCAATTTTGAGCAAAAGCAGCTCATACCTACCACATATCAGCTAGTGCATTTTTATCAACCTCCAGTCCTTGCTTAAAGAAAGAAAGAAAACCACTTAAGTAAATCCAGCCTACCTCTCTGTCAAATATGCCCTTCTCTTGCAACCTGACCTGACCATCCCTAGTTTCTAACATGCAGCCCTAGCCACTCCACTCTTGCAGATCCTCCACTGTCCATTAGCAATTGCAGTGCCACACTCCTCCCTCAAAGGTTTCACTGCTCTAATGGCAGAACCTGAGGAATCACTTCAGCTCGTCGCTGCAAAAGCCCGTAGGTCACTGTGCACTGTGAATTAAGTGTTCGAGCTTTCTATTAGATACACAGGCTGTTCTTTATTTACAAAGGCCTGGGTGTTAAGAAGATACCACTACAAACAGGAGGAGTATTTATTTACACATATCATTAGCAATTTACAAGAAAATGCAATAAACAGGTCACATATGAACAGCTGAAGCACTGAGTGGCTAACTGGATATTTCAGCTATCTTAATTAACTTCAGTATTGCATCAAATGCTGTAAGAGAGCGACAGATCACTAATGCCAAGTTAGTCATTTTCAGTAACAGTTCTCATGGAATTTTTTCCTTCTAAATAATCAAAACAATTGGTCATTGGGCCTTATAAGGAAAAGTGCCATACCAGACAGAATTTCATAAAATACAGCTGGTTTAGCTTCATGGTTCCCTCCAGCATATCTGCACCACCTGAATTTTGGGGCTGCATTTTTATGGTTTTTTTAAACAAGATGACAAGATAAAACTGTTAAAATAATTAGCAGTAACTTGCTTAGATGGTTTTATCTGTTCTTACGACAGCGAGAGACACTCAATAAAACCACAGCATAGCAAGTTTTAAACTAATAAACACCAATACTTTATTTTTTAACAGCAAAGTATTAGCCTGTGAGATTTACTGCCAGAAGGCAGCATACAGTTAGACAGACAAGACTTACATAGATAACTGGATCATCCAGAATTATAATATGATTTCAAGAGGGCTTCAGAAAAAATAATACCAACCCTCTTTTTTCAGGACAAAATCCAAACCAGCAGAGAGTTAAATACGAGAGGATCTTCCCCTCTGTATCTTATGGTTATACCACCCCTTGAAGCATCTGATAGCAGCTAGTATCAAGACAAAATACAGGACTAGACAGAACAGTAGTCAGAATTCCTGTGTTGTATCAGATATAGAGAGGATAACACTTTTGTGAACTCCAAACAGCAGCCTCCCATCTCTCCAGAGCATCTTTTGAAACATGCAGTTGAGCTTGCCTCGAGTATAGCAAAGTATATGTTTTAAGACCTCGGGCACTGGGATACCTGCCAAGTCACAACAAATATGTATACATAATCTAATCTACTTAAATTTTGAGTGGAAACTCTGTGCCCTTCAGATACATCCCTCAAGGCTACGAATAGCATACTTGTTGGACAGGATGAAGTTTCCCTGTGTAAGTAATAACTGAGCTCTTCTGGCATCTAACCACTCCTCCCAGCTTCTTCCAAAACCAAAGATAGGGGAGGGAAGAGTGATGAGGATGAAGGTGAGGAGGTTCAGAGATAGGGGCAAAAGGAGATTAAGGAAGAGGAAACAGAGACAAATTATAGGTGGATTAGGAACAACAAGGCTCTCTTAATAAAACAGTTATAAGAAAGCAATGTCGTCCTCCTGCCCCTCCTTTATCTGGCAGGTGACAAGTTGGTAAAAAAATCCCCAAAACAGAGAATCCCATGAACAGAAGAAGGGGGCCTAAAAAGTGAAACGAAACAAAGCAGAGGCAAAGCAGCGATGTTAAAAAATTGCAAGGCAACACCCACTGTCCAACAGATTTGAATACAGAGAGGATTATTCACAGCCTTGGTATGGTCACCTTTTCTTAGGAAAAAGTGGCGAGAAAGAAAGCCAATGAAATCCTTGGGAGCCTGTACGGACTTCTACAGCTAAAAATAAAATTAACAAAACAAAAATCAAAACAGTTTCGAATACACATGAATGTAAACAAAGGGGCATATTTTGACAGCACAAAGCAGTAGTTAAATAACTGCGTTGCCTTCTAAAATGAGGGAATATTACTATTTCTCTTTAGAAGCAGGTGACTATTGGGTTTGAAATTTCATACTGCACTTGTTTCTACGACCTATGAACCTTCTGTTAAGAAAAGCTAAACAACTGGATAAATTTTAGTAAGAGATCTTTGCATTTGGACTCTAGAAGAAAAATTTCACTGACAGCCTTACTTCCTACCATTAACCAATCTCTTAAAATATAGTATCTACTAATCCTTTAAAATACTTGGTCTAATTGCACACAATAATGAATAGACTTATCTGAAGTACTTCTAGTGTGGTCTACACTACTTTTTTAGCAGGATTTTTTTTCTTTACTTCTAACAGATAATGTTACAACTACAATTTCAAACTGTAACTGCCCTGCTTACCCAAATCTGAGTACCAGAGGGCAGGCAAGGGAGATGTGGAGACTCGTGCCCATGCCATCAGTGTTTGTAACTGCACAAACGAGCAGCCTTTAAGAAAAAAGAAATACTTGTGAACACGAAGCGTGGATTCATGACCAGCCAACGCTGGGTAATACTGTCTGACAGCACGGCACCCACCCAAGCTTTCTATCATTAAGAACACATGAGAAAGTAACACATAGAAACTTGGCTGTAGAAATTACATTTCTTTCCTGCCTCCTATCGTATCGCAGAAATCTGCCAGAGTAAAGAAAGGTATGCATCCCCTTCTCCTGCAAAGCGAGCTGGAAGCTCATCTTACTAAACCACACTTGTTACATATTATCGACCACACACAATACACTTATTTCTGACCTGTAGCAATGATAATCTTCCATCCCTCTCCGCAAACACACCAGTCTCTCCCAGCCCTGCCAGCTAGCACAAGCTGCCACCATGACTAGTGCAGGGGGGAAACATCTGCTAAAGGGCCGGGTACAAAATGGTCAAAAAGAGTTAGGGTTATGCGAAGGAACGGCTAAGAAAAACGACACAACGCTAACAAAACAGGTACAATGGCCTGATGACTTCAACATGTCCCTTTCTGAAATCATTTGTTTCCTTACCAAAGCAGGGTGGTGCTTTCAGAGGAGCCTGTATCCCAAATGGGAACATGAGAACATGTCAGACGTGTATTTCAGCCTCATTGTTACCACAGTTGTCACCAAAACTTTAAGGTTTGTACCCAAAAGGCTGTACTTGCAAAGACGAGGGCTGATGCTTCCCTTGAATTACAGGGCCACAGAAACCAGCACTGTTTTGTTTTTTTTTTAAAAAAAACAAGAAACCAAAAAAACCAAAACCAAAACCAAACCAAACCAAACCCAACACAAAACAAAACACTGAAGAATCACTCAGCATGGATATAGCTATGGTACAGATAATTGCTGCCAGTTAACCCCAAGGCCTGATCCCTCATCAGATTTGACAGCTGCCTTGGCAAGCAGCTTCAGCGGTTACCTTCTCATCTCTGGACCCAATCCCAAAAGCAAAGCAGCTATCTCCAGAATTAGGTAACTCCACCTAAGCAAGCGCCTTGTTTACTGGGTTGACCATAGGCAGAGGCAACCATGCCCAGCCAACACTCCAAGCTGGCTGGACACAAGCCACCTCCTTGCTGGAGGCTGGGCTGTGTGGCAGAAGCAGTGCCAGGCTCAAGTGCCCATGAGCAGCTCGGAGGCAGGGGGTAACAGCTCTGGCACAGCACCTTAGCTAACGCTTTAGGATTGGAGATGGACACATCTGTCCAGCTGTAATGTTGAACAGAGCACAGGACAGTACTCTGTCAGCCTGTCCAGAGCTTAGTTATTTTGAGTGTGCCTTCACACTGAAACAGTTCGAAGTACGGTGCTTCTTCCTCCCCCCCTTTCCTTCTCGCACTGGTGCTTGTCTGGCCACACAGACCAGGCCAGAGAGCTGAAACAGTCAAATGAACCCTACAGAAAAAACGCCGACCATTTCTGTGCAGTCTAAGTCTTTGGAGTGGCTTAGTGCCAGCACAAGACGAGGCAGAGAAGAGTCATCTCAGGTACAGGGACGAGCAGGTTGGGATTCCTGCAGCTCTAGCCCAAACTGCAAATCACTGAGAAACTGCACCCACAGATTTCCTGTGGTCTCTTGGCACTAACCAGATTGAGCAGCCATTCAGAGTCAGAAATGGCAGAAATTTCAGCACCCTGCTAAACAAGGGCATTTGGCACCACCTCCATCTTGCAGACCTAACGTCCAAGAGGGTGGCAAGTGGAACCAACCTGGCAGAACAGTTTGAGCACGACAGACTAATGGAGTATCAGGGCACTGTGAGATGCTCTCACCTTAGCAGGGGTGATGAGAGGTGCTAAATTACTAGGTTCATATTATTGGCGGTGCATGTATTTCCTTGAATAAACTTGGTCATAACTAAGTTTGTCAAACATCTATGATCACAACAGAGAGAAGCACTGGGCAACTGTTTCAACTCACTATTCCCACTACAGTGAAAATAAGGTATAAGTTTACAGTCCTCTGGCACCAGAGATGGCTACCAACCACAGAGACCAGCACAGGGGCTTCTGAAAGGTGAATTAAAAAAAGTATCTACTATACTTATTTCATTTTGAAATTCTATCTTCTGATTTAACAGGAAGCAAGGCTGCCGTGTGATGAGATGGAAGAGTCTCAGAACAGCATCGAATCCAAAGAAATACTTTTTGCCTCATTTCGATATTGAGGAAAGGTGGATAAAAGTTATCTGGACATACAATTTATGATGGTAGCATGGTCTCTTGGCTTGGAGCATGTTTTCAAAGAAAGAATGAAAACATGAAGGTAAAGAGAAAATCGAATAAAACGTAACACGATTTTTAAAAGTTGAACCGTGTCAAACATCCAACTTTTCTTCAACAGGACAAAACAGTCTTTATATAAAGGAAGCACAACAAGTTCTAGTCTCACTCAGTAAAAAAATCTGATATACTACCACCTGAGCAGTAATCTGTTGAGCTAAGAGAGGGGTAGTTCAAGAATAGTATGGCAGGAAAAGCAGCAGATCAAGAGGAGATGACAACAGATGTCTTTCTGAAAGGTGGAAGGATGTTATTTATGGACTTCTGCCAAGACTAGTATTCAGTCTTCTTTGATTCAACATCTTCATTCAGATTTTTTTTTTATGCCTTTAAGTGAGCACTACCAAAACGTGTAGAAAATATGAAACTACGAGGTACCAGAAGTACAGTGCAGACTGAAACAACACACAAGAAAAACTGCTACAAATCTTAAGGACAGCCACCACAGAAATGGGATGAAAAGTAACAACAAAGGACAGAGTAACACACTTAGAGACTAGCGGTTTCTGCTGAAAAGTGACAAATCATCAGTTGGAAGTAGCAGAGAAGGTCGTGTAGAGAGAAAATTAGAAGGGCTAAAGCCCAACTAGAACTTAAATTGGCCAATTCGGTGAAAGATAATAAAAAATGTTTCTATAAATATCTTAACAACAAACGGAGAGCCAAGGAGGATCTCCATCCTTTACTGGATGCAGGGGGAACCATAGTGACAAAGGATGAGGATAAGGCTGAGGCACTTAATGCCTTTTTTGCCTCAGTCTTTAATAGTAAGACCAGTTGTTCTCAGGGTACCCAGTCCCCTGAGCTGGAAGACAGGGACGGGGAGCAGAACAGAGCTCCCACGATCCAAGAGGAAATGGTTAGTGATCTGCTCAGCCAATTAGACACACACAAGTCTATGGGGCCAGATGGGATCCACCCAAGGGTACTGAGGGAGCTGCCGAAGTGCTCACCAAGCCCCTTTCTATCATCTATCAGCAGTCCTGGCTGACCGGGCAAGTGCCACTTGACTGGAGGCTGGCAAATGAGACACCCATTTACAAGAAGGGCCGGAGGGATGATCTGGGGAACTACAGACCCGTCAGCCTGACCTCGGTGCTGGGAAAGGTCATGGAGCAGATCATCTGGAGTGCCATCACAGAGCACATCCAGGACAACCAGAAAATCAGGCCCAGTCAACATGGTTTTACGAAGGGCAAATCCTGCTTGACCAACCTGATCTCCTTCTATGACACTCAGTGGATGAGGGAAAGGCTGTGGATGGACTGGACTTCAGTAAAGCCTTTGACACCGTGCCCCACAGCATTCTGCTGGAGAAAATGGCTGCCCACGGCCTGGACAGGCATATTCTTTGCTGGGTTAAAAACTGGCTGGATGGCCGGGCCCAAAGGGTTGTGGTGAATGGAGTTAAATCCAGTTGGAGGCCGGTCACCAGTGGTGTTCCCCAGGGCTCAGTGTTGGGGCCGGTTCTGTTTAACATCTTTATCAATGACCTGGATGAGGGGATCGAGTGTACCCTCAGCAACTTTGCAGATGACACTAAGCTGGGATGAAGTGTTGATCTGCCTGAGGGTAGGAAGGCTCTACAGAGGGATCTGGACAGGCTAGACCAATGAGCTGTGACCAACTGTATGAGGTTCAACAAGGCTAAGTGCCGGGTCCTGCACTTGGGCCACAACCACCCCATGCAACGCTACAGGCTTGGGGATGAGTGGCTGGAAAGATGCTTGGCAGAGAGGGATCTGGGGGTGTTGGTCGACAGTCGACTGAATATGAGCCAGCAGTGTGCCCAGGTGGCCAAGAAGGCCAACAGCATCCTGGCTTGTATCAGGAATAGCGTGACCAGTAGGACCAGGGAAGTCATCGTGCCCCTGTACTCGGCACTGGTGAGGCCGCACCTCCAGTACTGTGCTCAGTTTTGGGCCCCTCAATACAAGGACATAGAGTTGCTGGAGCGTGTCCAAAGAAGGGCAACGAAGCTGGTGAAGGGTCTAGAGAACAAGTCTTATGAGAAGCAGCTGAGGGAACTGGGGTTGTTTAGTCTGGAGAAGAGGAGGCTGAGGGGAGACTTTATCGCCCTCTACAACTACCTGAAAGGAGGCTGTAGCGAGGTAGGTGTTGGTCTCTTCTCCCAAGTAGCAAGTGATAGGACAAGAGGAAATGGCCTCAAGTTGCGCCAGGGGAGGTTTAGATTAGATATTAGGAAAAACTTCTTCACGGAGAGGGTTGTCAAGTATTGGAACAGGCTGCCCAGGGAAGTGGTCAAGTCACCATCCCTGGAGGTATTTAAAAGACGGGTAGACAAGGTGCTTAGGGACATGGTTTAGTAGTGGACAGGTAACGGTTGGACTCGATGATCGTAAAGGTCTTTTCCAACCAAATGATTCTATGAGAAGGAAAAAGTTTGTGTATAACCATCCTATAAGCAGCTAGTAAAAGTCACTAAAGAGAGCTGATTCAGAAGAAAGAAAATATGATGATTCAAAAAAGCAGCTGTATTTCCAGTGCAGAAAGGGACATACAAATGCCAGTACAGCAGACTACCAAGATCTTGCTGGGAACATCATGTATAATAATAAGTATTCACAAAAAATTTCTTTGGGATAGCACAACAAAACTTCTGACCAAAAAAAAAAAAAAGTACACCAATGAGACAATCTGCAGGGCTGGCATAAAGAGTAAGCGTAAGCTTATCATAAGTAAGTTTAGGCTGGAAGAAGTTAAAAGGGTTCCTAGCCAACAAAACACTGGCATTAAGTTTACATGTCAGAAGATAGGGATGTGAAGAGAGGAAAAAATGTAACTAGGATCTATATAGGTTCACAGACAGACAGACAGACATGGTTTCTGTGACAGCAACGCATTTGGCTCAGCCAGGGAGATTTGTTCCAGTTCTGGGCCCCTGAATTCTCATCGGAATACAACGATGGTCCTAGCGGGTCAGAGCAGAATCCCATCCAGTCCAGTGTCCTTGCTCCAGTAACAGCAGATCACAAGGAAGGCAAGCATGTAGTATTTTGGGGAAATACCACCATTTGTGATTTAGGGAATTCCTGTGCTAGGTAGATTTAATAGCTCTCTTTTCCATTAATTTGGCAGTCCCCTCTTGTGCCCATGTAAGCTTTTTTTACTCAGAACATCCCACAGCAAGGAGTTCCACAGCTTAATTTCACATTTTAGTCACAACTGCTTTCTTTCAGCTTGTTCTGAACCCATCTCCCACTATTTCTCTTTCCTCTCAGTTAATAATTTTGCTCCTCCTTCATCCCATCTACGCCACTCATGATTCCTTTATGATCCCGTCTTTGACATGTAACCTCTATTGTATTCTCCCTTTCGTAGTCTCTTATCAGGCTGAAAAGTCTAAGCCTACTCAGGCCTTCCTTGCATGGAAGCTCTCTCACTACTTTGTTAGTATTCATCACCTTGTCCTGTATTTTCTCCATTCTACATATATCTTTTGTACAGTATTCAGAAAACGAATTGCTGCCTGTTTTATTTCTTTCCTAACAATTCCCAATGTCCACCAAAGTACTACAGACAGTAAGCTCGATGTCTACATCAGGCAAGCCAGCATAAACTTGAACAACAACAGGGGGGCAGGGGAGGACACATGAACAAACACAACATATTGTTGAAGAGGCAACACAACTTTTGGAAAAGGAATCAAGCTCTACGAAGCAAGTGGAGTTCTCTGAAGGAATCAGTAAACATGTAGATAAGGGAGATGCAACTGAATGGCATGCAGGTTTACCTGCACTTAAGTGCTAGATACTGACAGATGAAGCTGAACAGGCTGATAGTTACTGCCTCTTCCAATAAAAGAGCTGGAGATGTGAAATGAAATGATGAAGACACAGGCTCAAGAAGGAAGTATACCTGTTCTTCACACATTTCTGCTGTGGAACTCCTTGCAACAGGGTGTTTAGACACTTAAGAGTTTACAAAAGCTCAGGCAGTCACAGGAAAAAGTTCATGGAGAGTCCAGTAAGGGTTAGTAAATACAAACCCATCATGTCTGGCTCAGGAAGCCTTTGACAAGCAAATTATCGACGACCAGGAGAATACTCTGGGAAGGCTATCCCTACACGCTTGCCCTGCTCCTGTGCCTTTCACCACCCCTTTGGTTTTGCCACTGTCAGAAACAGAACACCGGGCTTTGATATGCACACAAGTGTAATTATTCTTACTAAATAAAATGCAGACAGAATTTGATCAGCATTTATCAGGTTGATTAAAAGTAGTATTTGTCATCTCAGGCCTTGATTGAGCTGGTAAGACCTGTAATAACAGTTCTCTAACAACTCTTGATTTGAAAGCAGGACAATTCCTCTGTTAATTTACACAAGAACAGACACTACTGTCAGCAGGTACAAATACTAACTCAAATCCAGCATATTTTACTATTGGCAGAATGAGTAGGATCACATTTCACCATGCTGCCAAACACTTGCCATTATAAGACAAACACCTCTACATAAGACAACTTATGACTTTGCCAAACTGCCATTGTTTGGGCTGAAATTTTGCAAGTAAGTGTCTGCTTCAGTGTTTTGTTTCTTCACTTTTTATTCATTCAAAATGGTACAGCCATTTCAAAAAAATAAAGGTTAATATAAAAAAAGTTTTGTCTCTGTCAAAAGATTCTGGCAGACTTTTCCTACTTTTCCTTTTCCTGGAGTTTTGAACCCCTGTCCTTTGGAGACTTGAAATTAGACAGGGATAGTAGTAGAGCTGTCATTCCTGTGAACTCTACCCAAATTTGGCCAATTTCTTGATTACTTACTCCACAAGCCCTTTAGTCATTCAGAAACCAATCTTTTGAGTCAGATAATTGAATGCTGCCCTAGAGAACTCAGATTCTACTAGAGATCTCTGTGTCATTTAAATTGAACCTTACAGAAGAGGTCATTAATTTTCCAGGTCCTTGGCATGGGTCTACAAGGAGTGATTTGCAGAAATACTCAGTGCCTGCAGCTGCAGTGGAAGGCAGTGAAAGCTGCATTCTAAACAGATTATGAAGACAATGATTTTGAAAAACTCGGCCTAGTAATCTCAGAACAGGTTCTCCCAAAAAAATGCCACAGAAACTTGATTCTTAAAAAAAACCAACCTCAGAAAAACCACAAGAGCCATTTAATTTATTCTCACTCTGCATTTTATCCTGTAAACGCACTGCAGGCTCTCCTGCTTCGGTATCAAGGTGCTTACAGTACAAGTCTCATGATGCAGGTTGGGCAAGCAGTGTCTCTCCATCACAAGAGTCAGAAACAATATACAAGCAGCTACGTATTTCACAAGGGTATGGACTGTGGCTGTAGGGCAGGATTTCTCAACAGTATCCAGAGCCTGAAGCAAAACATCAAATGTGCTACAGAGCATACCAGAACTCTGTATAAATATGTTCCATTGTCAAGATCCATGTATAAGTTTCCAGCCAGCAAACTGGCTTGTGAGCTCCCATCTGTGGGATACATACAGCTCTGAGAACTAGCATCTTACTGGTTATTTGCCTTCAGTGATACAGGGCCTGAAAAGCAGGATAGCATAGGAGCGCCCATGGTGATGACTGAGAGGAACATATTTTGGCTTTGTGTAAATGAGGGACAGCTGAATTTACTATTTGATTTAAAAACAGCAGTGTCAGACACTGTTGTTAAATTAACATACAAAATTAAACAGGGTGCAGATATGAAGCTGCAAGTACTTTAACTGCTTTTTCCCCTTTCCTTTCCACATGTCTCAGTTCTCCTCCTTAGAGTAACACTGTAAGCTTGTCAGGGGAAGGATAGATGCCTGCTGTTTTCCTTTTCAGCCTGTAGTACACTGAATCCTAAAAATGGATGCTACTTTTTTTTTTTTTTTTTAAAGACATGAACAAAGCAACACAACTCCGAAAGCCTCCTTTTAGTTCTATTTATTCTTACCCGGTCATCAGTGCTTAGAAACAAACATTCTTCCTGTCCACTGCTCTCCTGTGAAAGACCACAGTATCTATAGTTACTGGAGAAGAGCGCTTCAGTTATCTAGGCTCCGATCCTTCCCATGCTTTACTTTTCAGCTTGCCCCAGAACGTTTGCTTTCTCAGAGGATACCAGAACCAAGATGCCTCTCTTTCCAAAGGCTGAAATTCTCTCTCATCACTGGGAAGCTCGTCATTCCTTCAACGAACCAAATACCAAGATCACATCTGAAACTGAAGAGCTAAAGAGTCACTTCTGATCAACTTACAGCTTCCAGTCAACTTGCCAGGCCTCCCCCGGTGCAAGGAAAGCAGTGAGACTGCAACTCTAGCCCTAAGAAAAGCTGTCGGAGAGCACAGGCTGAGCTTTTTAAAAAACAGCTACCAACTTCCCTCAAACCATTTCTATTTCTTAGTTGTAGGTCTTCCTGTCAAAGGAAAGCATATTGGGCAGGTGGCATGCACCACCACAGTAACACTGTGAAACTCTCACCAGAAGGACAGAAATAGCATCAGAAACAGCACCCCAACTTCCTTCAAAATATCCATGATTTTCTGACAGCCCTAAGAAGCAAACACCACAATAATTCCCCATCGTAAGAACAGAATGGAATGAGGGAACAGGGGGAGAAAGACTGTATCAAGCAAGAATCTTTCCTATTCCTTTCTTAAACCGTGCTTGCTTACAAGAGGCAACTCACACAAATAAGAGGTATTTTTGGCTGATCTTGCTGGGCTGTTTCTCCTTGGCCATTTGGAAATCGAATTTATTAAAGAAAATACTATATTTTTGGCTAGAGGTAGTTCAAGAGCTTTCCTCCTTAGAACCCATGAGAAGATACTTCCCTCTGCAGTTCAGTGGAGCAGCACAAATTTGTGGCTAAGAAATTTTGGGTGTAATTCTGAAAGGAACAAACAAACAAGCCAAAGTCCAAGTTCACACAAATATCCTCTCAGGACAGTTGTTTATTTTATGTAATTCTTCCAGCTGTGCAAAAGGTGCTCTAAACAAACAGAGCATGCTGCAGAAGAAAGGGAAGCAGCTCAACACAACCTGCACTACAGCAGAGTTCTTCCCTGGGGGGTGAGAAGTCAGAGCCCAACAAGCTGCTGCGGCATGCAACACAGGGCAGCAAGACCCAGGACCGGAAACTCTGTTGGCAGACGGACATTTCTGATGGCTCATCTCAAGGAATGTGTTAAGAACAGCACACAAGAATCCACTGAAGCGTTCAAGTAGTCAGAAGACATATTTTACAGGTATATCCTTGGCCACAATCCGCTAGTGCTTTATCTATAAACTACTTAGCAATACACAAGTATCCCTCTGTTTCCTAGCACTCCTAAGTCACAGAGCACCATCAGACTAAGCAGTGCAGAAATAAGAACACAAACATTTTTCTTTTGCAACCGATGAGTAATATGTGACTGAAAAATGATGAAAGCAGAGTATAAAAGCAATCTGGTACAGGAAAATGGTACATTAAAAAAAAGTAGTAATGAAACATTCAGGAGAGGATGAATCAAAACAAAAAACAAACAACACTTCCTATAAATCACAGATTTCAAAATACTAAACAACAAGAGACTTGACTATGAAGAAATCTAAACATATGCAGAAACAAAAGGGCCAGATCAACAAGGCATTTTGAAGTATTATTAAAATGATGGTCCACCTTGAGAAGGTAGTTTTCAGATGCACTGACAACTCTGGACAACCTTATTTTATGCTGTCCATTTTTTCTTAGAGAAATAAATGAAAAATGTTGTTGAGGAAAACTGCATAAACTTAGAATAAACGTGAAAGTGTAACAAGATGGGAAACAAGTCATTACTAGCCAGGAAAAGAGAGAAAGCAGAGATCCAGAAAACCTGAAGCAGAATAACAAACAAACAATTTAATCTTTTTGAGGGCAGTGGGACAGACTGATGATGGCTAGGAACATACACTCTTCTGCTCCTCTTTTACTATAGTAATTTATCATGGGCTTGACCTCTCATCTGTCTTGGTGTTTTAAATATAAAAGCTCCTCTTCGGTAAATACATTCTCATCTTTAAAACATAATTATGGTCTGACAGTTGACATAAGTGCTATAAATAGCACTAAGGAGCTTCATAGTCATGTCTCCTTGATTTCTGTATCAATTTACTTGATTGCAACAGTCAAGCGTATGTCTTCTGGTCCTCCAGACTGAATGGAGTTCTTATGAGGGCTAGTCCTAAAGAGGTGTTAGACAGCATGACAGTTTTGAGTTTACATCCATAAATAATAGTTGAAATATCAATGTGTAACTGTAAATATATATAAAGGACAAAGCATTCACAAATGTTTAGCAACTTTCTTAAGAAAAGCAAGTATCTGAGTTAAAAAAAAAAAATTAGATTAGGAAAACTTAAAAAAAATAAAAAGAATACATATTCCACTAATCCATACTGGCATGCCAGGAAAACTTAAAGACAATTTGGAACAAACTTCCCAAATTCTTACAATTAGGAAATACATGAGGAATAACATCATGAATAAGTCTCCAAATTAGCAAGTGACCAAGAAGTATATGCGTTGCCAATTTCAGTTCAAATCAAAATACTTCATGATACAAGCATATTTTTAGTACTTTTACAAATAAATGAGTTCTTTGGAATAAGATTCTTCACTCACTAACACTCTCGTTTTTTTCCCTGCTGTGTCAGAAACAGCCATTTCAAGATGACTTTTGCAAATCTGCAAATTGAAAGGAACAATTAACATGTAATCTCATATGAATTTAGAGTGTTTAAAAAAAGGACAAGAATCTTTTAAATATGAATCTTGGAAAAGGTTGGGTTTTTTTCCTTCACTTTAAAGACTGTCTGAAATAACTACTGCACTAACCTGATGACACACTTATTTACTATATTTTCTTATGCCCGTTATTCAGTTGTTGGCAGTAACACAACTTCATTTAGCAATAGCTTGGACCCCTCAGTAAGGGAATGTGTACATAGTAGCTCTCTAATCTTGCTGCCCAGCTGCTGAGACGGTCACATGAGTCACTTGCTGCCTTTAGAGCAACACACACGACTTGCTGAATTTAGAGACATTCTCTGTTTCTGCACTGGCCTTACATATAAACTGAGTAATACCCTATCCTAATCACACACAAAACTCTCTAGGTGTTTTTTTTTGTTTATTTTGTTTTGTTTTTTAAATTTAAACTGGTGAGTCAAAGAACATATTTTTTACTAATGCAGTTAACAGCTCCACAAAGCGATTTATGTACCGGTTTTCAGCATTGTCGTTTTCACTCCAGTTAGGCTAACTTCAGGAATCAGTTCAAACGTAGGTCACTTCATCTCATTGTTCAGTGAAAATCCAGCCCTGGAAGAATGAAGAGCTCTGTCTGCCAGGACGATTCAGTATACAGCTTCGGAACAAAACACTTTACAACAATTCCTTCCTTATCAGGATTTTAAACTGTGACTGTTTGGAACACCACCTTATTCAACAGTCTATTTAAAAACAATTTACATAAAGACTGGCACAGTTACTTCCGTGCTGCACTCAGGTC
>VYZW01003280.1:26994-40837 GCA_013401315.1 Balaeniceps rex | reverse complement strand
TTTCATTAATCCAAAACAAAACTTGTAACAGTGATCCTTAGATCTCTAATCCACTTTAAGCATTGCAAAACAAAGAAAACATTAGAAGCCTTGAAACCAACAGTAAAAGCTTACGGAATCTGCTAAAGGCTATCCATTCCACTAAACATTTCTATGCTTACTCATTAAACTTCTTTTTCTTAAACTGGTCTAAAAGTGTGCTGAGTTAAGGAAGCAAAAAGCAGTTAATAAAATGAACATTATCATAAGAAAGTGGACTTCAAAATGGATCTTAAACAATAATAAGCTATTAAAAGAGATGTTTACTCTTCACTGGATCCTATTTTCTCTTAGATCAGTACAACTCACGGATAATTTCTTTGAAATTAATGGAGTCGCACTGGGTTGACTCAGAAGAAACCTTGTTATTCCTTCATCTAGAAACAGCTCAAGGTATCTTTAAGAATTAAGTACAATTATCAAATGACATAAAGAAGCACTTCAGTTTTAAATAATTTGAAAAACAGCTCTGTCATTTATTTGCCACATTCAGTGTAAGCTATTAAAAAGCTGACAAATTATCTGATTATCATCGCTAATTAGCCACAGTAGAATAAAAACATCAACTTCTCTTTAAATAGATGTCAACCTGTAGATCGTTAATTAGAAGGGACCTTTAATGTTTCTCAACAATGACAGCTTCTAGAAAGTGTAATTTCCTTTGAAACATCCAAAGTGCTATATGGTTCCAGCACTTTTTAAGCAGAGCTCTAAAAGAGGAGAAACAATTATAAAATCCTGCTTAAAAAAGTGATAGTACAATGTGATTCAAAGTTAGATATTTGTCTATCTGAAGAGTTTTCACAAGCTCTCAGATCTAAAAATAAGTATTGTAGGAAGACTGAATGGCATTTGATCCAATATTCATAAAGATAAAATGAACTACCTCTACAGTGTGCCTGTTTACTGCTCAATTAAAAATAAGAGTATTCAGATATAACAAAAAAATCCTGACAGAAGAACCTCCAGGTTTGGTGCTAAATATTGAGAAGTTAAAAAAAACAACATTAGGCTTTGATCTGGCAATAACCTAACAGTGAAAGAAGGCATATGGAGGGGGGAAGGCTCCAAATGGTGTGATTGATTTCATGGCAATCCAGGAAGCTCAAAAGGAAAAGAATTAAAAGGCTTTAATGAAATTGCATTCTACCTTTCCCACAAACGAATCTTTGCTCATTTCCTGCAAAACACATGGAAAGTAAATCCGGATTAAAGTAGGATTTCATTGCTCAAATTTCCAATCAGCTCAATATATGAAAGAAGGTTTTGGTTTGTCTTACAGGGAAATAGAAGCATCACATACATCATGCATTTATCTTAGTTGAAATCTCCTTAGATGCTCTGTCTCTATTTGACTTGACTCCTGTAGCTTAATTATTTAGTGTAATTCTAGCATTTGGCATAGAACCTAAATCTAACCAGGTGTCATCCAATTACTGCTTTCAATTTTTAACTACAATTCTGGGGTTTGTCCCATTTTTCACTTTAGCTGATTACTTTGCAAATTCCTGATATGCTTTACTGAACAGAATACAGAAAAAGAGTAAATTATTAAGAAAATTCAAAAGATGTACTAAAAGAGGGCTACTCTGTAAAAAGAACCATAAAAAAAAATGACTGTCAGTGCACAGAAATACCACTCATTAATTAAAATGTGAGAAGATTATAATGTTTTTCACTGATAGGTACTTTTAAATTGTCAGCTCTCAGGAAACAAACTAGTTCAGAGCCAGGTAGATGGACACTCAGTGGCATTTTTGCTCTTGATTTTGTGCAAGTACATCTCCAAGAGAAACCAAGAAAATTATACCAGTGCAGGATTATGAACACTGCAGCCCATAGGTCATGCACAATACCTACTAAATTGAACATCAGGATTGCATTGGTATATTCATTTTTTTTGCCATCCTTTCTCCCTTCTCATTACTCCCAAATCCTCAGTCCCCAAGGAAGGTCTCACTCAAGGTCTTCAAACACTAGGTCTTGGCAGAAGCGTAATCTTACAGACAGGCTTCTCTGTCATTTAAACATGCACAGCAATGTACAAGGGAGTATGAATACTGACTCTGGCCTGTCGCCTACAGCAACATCACTATACATCATCCTACAGACAGATAAAATCAATTTGAGTGAAGGCAGTGTCTAAAAAACACTGAATTATTAAATTGGAGATTGAGCTATTACAATGCTTGATGGAAAAGCATGGTTTTCCATGCCATTCTGGAAAGAGCTGCTGTAGCTCTTCTCTACTTGGTCTTATCGTACCTATTCATTACTGGCCTCACTTCATGCAAATGTTCATTGTGATTTCTGAGATATGATATCACACTTTATAGATTCATTCTTAGAATAGCCTTCATTCACAGACTAATAGACACCTTATAATGGTAACAAGTTTTAGTCGTATTGGCCTGGGACACATTTAAACTGATGATTTATCGTTGCAGAGATTTAGGATGTAAATCAAATTTGACGCGCTAACTTTTGTGTTACAGAAAAGTTTCTGCACAGATCATGTTTTGCCAAGATGCATACAGAATAGATAATCAGCTTTCCTAAAAAAAAAAAAAAAAATTTAAATTAAAAGTCTTCCGATCTGGAGATCAACAACAGAAACCTTAAAAAAAAGTCAGTAAACTATGAGTTATCGAAAAGAGAAGCAAAAAATAAAAACTAGAAGTCAACCTAGCTGTGATCTTCTGGCCTCTTAATTCAATATAGAATCAAAAAATTCAAAAAATTAGCATATATGTAGAGAGGAAGACCATTAATGTAGATGCTTTCATTTCCAGCTGCATTTCCCAGAATTCTAAAGTTTACACAAATATTATGATTATCAGCAAGGAAAATATATAGCCTGGCTAAGCAATCATCGATCTCAAGTAATTCAAAGCAATGTGAATCTGTCATTTTTGATTCCATACAAGATGCATGCTAAAGAAATAAAAAGAACCTCAGAAGTATCCACCAGAAAGACAGGAAAGGCAAACAGCAATTTAAACACTGTAAACTAGACAAATCAGTGAAATCTTGGCCTTTACGTGGCAATTTGGTATTTTGTAATAAATTGCAGCAAAGCCAGAATTTCAGTGTAAGTGCATGCAAGTCTGAAAAATGATGATAGTGGCATTGTTTTGTAACTTGCACTAATTTAACAGCCTTGGTGACAAAAATCAATACCAATGGCATTTATTAAATAATTCATACTATTTTAATACTAATAAATTTATTTTCTGAAAGATTTACATCATCTCTGTTGAAAGTAGGTCATCAGGACCTAAGGGACACCAAAAACCAATGAAGGAAATTCAAGTGATCTGAAATACATAGGTTACAGAAATATTAACTATAGTAGATTTGTGAAGAATGTTCTTAATACTTTGTGTCTAGAAAGAAGGGTTCTTTTTTATAGAGAAAAGCAGGTTTCTATCAACGATTTATATATGATTTTATATATATGAATGATTTTATAAAGAAACTAACAGTTCCTCTGGTGCTGAACCATTAAGAACAGAAAAAAATTCAAACACTCTCAGGTACTAAATCCTCAAAAAAAAAAAGTACAGCAGGCCTGCCATGTTAGATAAGGTGAGCCCGATAACAGATACTACGTGGAATATTGCATGAGTATGTAGATCTGGTATGCTTTGCAGTAACATTAAAGAACTCATTGTTCAAATGTGAAGTTGCCCTCATGATCTCATTTGCCCTCTGCAAAACTGCTAAGAGTATAACACCCATCCAGTGTCTCTAGTTTATGACTATGAGTGTGAAGCACTTTGAGATTTCTCAAAACAAACATTAACATTAGTCCCGTGATGCTCCTTCTTGACACTACCTTCACTTAGGTAGTTTTTTAGATTCCAGCTGCAATTTTTTCTGATAACAGTTACCCCACAGGCAACAAGGCTTATAGAGTAAAGGTTGCAGAACCAGCCCCTGTACTACTGGCAATTACAAAAGGCAGTATTTTTATTCAGTTTATAAGTGGTATGTTTAATTCCAGTAAATCCAGAATTAGATAAATCAAGAAAGAATCATGATACTACCATTTGAGCAAGTGCTCAGGTGAAACTACTTCTAGAAACATCCAGCTTATGCTGGGAACACTCAGGTATTGCCAACAAAAGCCTTCAAAACATCACAGAAGCACCTTTGAAAATACTGAGGATTAGGCAAGATAATATGATTTTCACCATTTTCCTTCTGAGCCTTAGAATTGCTTTCACGATTCTCTTAATGTTTTTTTGGGTTCTGGTTTTTTTTTTTTAATGAGAGTCTGACATGATCTCAACAATCAAGGGGCTAGAGCTTAAGAATACCAAATATTTCACAATAATAATCACAGCATGGCCAAGATTGCTATCCAGAGATTTTACTAGTAAAAAACATTAAGAGAATCATGAAAGCAATTCCAAGGCTCAATTACTACTCATTACTAAAACTATACTGTTTCATTTGCACAGTTATTCTACTCTGAAGGGGGGCGAGAGGAGACACACCATCAAAGTAAAAAAAACTTCAGTACTTCCACTGCCTATGGATGCTAGTTCAAAGCTTCCCTCTGCTTATCCTGTCATGTCATTTACCGGGCACATCCTGAACAGTCAAAAGTGGCTGTAGAGCAAAGAAATAGACTTTTAGATCAGCACTGCAGCTTCCATTCTATCCAATGTAAAATAATAGTGCATAGGATTAACTCTGCCCAGTGTGACCTCCTTGGCTAGAGCTTTTGCAGGTCTCCTGCTGCACATCAGCTATCTCCTATTTCCCTGCTCGTAAGTGGGAGCTGCTAGCAGCAGTTGCTGTATAATTACTTACTTGATTCTGTCTAAGGAGCTTAAACTAAGAGTTGAGCAAAGAAAGCAGATTAACAATTTGAATGCACACATAATACACACACACACACAACCAGCAAGACTGCGAGGTCAATACACGGGGCCAAGGAAACACACTTGAGCCACTCTTGCTCCAGCAAGACAGGCTTCATTTTCACTGCAGGGCAATTAAACTGCATGAAGAGGGGGAGACAGGAAGAGATGGGCTGCAGTCACAGGCTGGGGAGAGGCCTGGAGACATAGCTACTCCATCCCTAGCAGCCAGATTAGTACCAGAGGAGCGGCACTCAGCCTGCTCTGCCCGTCACATGCTCCCAGATGTCGCCTAGCAACAGCAAAGCCCAGAGAAAAAGTTCTCCCTCTCTCAACTTCAAATCTGCGTCTGAGACCGACTGAGGGGAGCTTATTGTGCTCCAGACTAAGCATCTGTTTCTTTCTTATAGCCTTCTGTAAATGACGGCATATACCACACGTACACAAGCCTGTCCACGCATAACTCCCCGCCACAGGCACAACCTGTCCATGTGTAAGCACCACAGCCTGTGCGCTTCTCGTCAAAAACAACTCTAGGTACAATTTTAGTGGTCACCAAACATGCTCTTGGAATGCAGGTGAACTCTGCTCTGCAAAACCACCCACACTTCACTATCAAGAAGGGCACAAAGATCAAGAGGAAAAAATGCAAAAACTCTGGGGTGATTTTTTTTTTTTTTTTTAACCTTACCCACAGCCAGCAAGCAGTACTTGCTACAGGAAAAGCTGCCCACTTGCATCTCTGTAAAACTGTGAGTTTAGACCATGCAGTTGCAAAGTCTGAGCTGTCCCTCCAAATTTAGCAATATTTGTGTGTTGCTGTCTTGTACAACCAGAAAAAAAGTTTGTACAAACCAGAAAAACAATCAGAAAAAAGATCCTGGGATACTTTAAACCCAAGATGAAGTGAAGCTAAAGAGCCGGTGGTGTTTGTAGCGTTTTTTAAAGCGCTACTTCCTTCCACAACAGAAATAGACTCCATCAAATGACTCCTGGAAAGAGCCAGCTGTCTCCCCTAGCTATGAGAAAGAACTCCTTGAATCGGCTCCCGTTAACCCTCTACTTTCAGGCACTTTGGTCTTTTTCTCATAGAAGTCCCCAGGACAGGGATGTGCTCCTTGTGGTGCAAGTCCCATTCCAGGGAGGCTGGAGCATAGTGCTTACCTTGGCAACTGCCCTGCATTATGCATGCCGTGAATAATACGAGCAGTTTGCAAGCAGTTGCTGCTCTTCCATCCATCCGATGGTGAGGTCCCATCTGGGCTGGGATGCTCCAGCTCCCTCAGAAGCTGGCTCCTCGACTCCGGGGTGCTGATCTGCACAGCAGCAGCACAAGGAGCCTGGTGTCTTTTTCTTATCCCGCTAGTTGCAGAAGAAAGGCATGTTCGCCTGTTGAGACATCGCGTTTTCTATAAACTCCCACCCTCCAGACATTGCATAAAGCTCTTTATACCCGGCGGCCCCGGAACTAGCATGAGGGAATCGGGCACTGCTCCAGGCCCTGCAGCCACAGGCTGCCTCTGCCCCTCCTTCCACACTCTGCAGGATAGGCAAGATGCTTCCAAGTCCCTGCACTTTGCAGGCTTTATATCAGAGTCCATTGGTGCTATGCTGCATATTTTGAATAGATCAGGGGAATTTCAGATTGCAAGTGAAGTATGTCCCAGGTTTTAGTGTCCCAAAGGCATGCTCCAAACAAGAAAAGTATTTTTGACAACTTTGAAAAACATCACAACACGTGCAGGGGATAAAGCTTAGAAGTTGTTGTTGTTGTTGTTGTTGTTATTATTATTATTATTCCTCACATAAATATTGCAAAAGGAAAACTGTAGGGATGAAACTTACTTCTGCACTTTCTTACCAGATAAAATCAGTTTGGTAAAGTGCTTTGGCTGTGAATGCTTAAGACATCAGCTAGAGACACCTTACTCTGGTTCGGAGTCTCCAACAGTGTGTGCAGCACACATGAAATGTCGGCCTGTGTTTTTTTTTCTGCTGCCGTTTCAGGAATCATATACCTACTAACAAGGGTAGAACAGTGCATAGTATCACAGGGGAAAGATAAAGATACCCTAATACTTCAGGCTGGAATGCAGTCTTGGGAAAAGCACATTTTGGAGGCTTTGCTTGTAGGATCAGAAGCATCATACATAAACTGTGTGAATTTAAATCATTATTTTGTTTTATATTAGTCAGAAATAGTCTTCCATGTAGAAAATTTAGTTATGCCAAGTTGTTCCTTTCTCTGTATGTGTGCACACACACATGCACGTGAACAATGACTACTGTGCATACATACTATGGGAGAAAGATGGGTCTATTTGTCTTACAAGAGGCTTTGTCAGATTAATTTTAATGACACCACCTTTATAAATTCCATATATTGTTTATGTTAGCTTCATGCCATGTTCATTATACTGCAATGGGTGTTTGCCGATGCTGCAACAGAACTTAAGCGATATTTCAAAGCATTAACTCTTCTTCTTTTTGCCACAGACTGCTATTTCAATTAAAGGGTAAAGGTGCCTGAATTATTCTTGCAAAAGTTGCAGAGGAACATATTGTTGCTTATTACCAGATTGTGATTTTTCTCCAGGTCCTGTAGGACGCTAATCCCCCTAAACCTTNGGGGGGGGGGGGGGGGGGGGTAAGGGGAAGAAGATGTGGAGCATAGGCTTTTGCAAGGTTGTGATTTATGCAGGTTCAGGGCTGTTTGGTGTAGTGGTACGACACAGCACCGGGGTCAAGCCACAAGAAACACTGGGGGCAGATCAGAATATTCAATTAGCTTCCTGGCACCTCTGAATCACAAAGAGAGGATAAGATCTCTCCATCACAAGATCCAGAGCTGCTGGGGGAGGGGGGGGGACCTGCCCTCTTCAAATCTCTCTCCTCCCTCCCACCCTCTCTCCTTTCACTGTAGGAGAACAGTGCTTGAAACATTCCTTTCTGCACGGAAGGACTTTTCCTATTGTTGTTTTCTTTGTGTTTCAGTGTTGCCAACTTACTGGAATTCTTGTCGTAGTTTCACAGCAAGGCTCAGGCTGACCAAACGGAACCAGCTGCGTTTGTGTATGGGGCCGCCACTGCTTTAATCCCCCAACAACGCCGATGGGGCGGGAAGGAAGGGATCCTCAGAGGGGAGCAAGCAGATCCGCTCTGTACAGATGGGTGCCTGAAAAGCCAACACAAAGATCGACCGTACTTAATTAGAAGGGGAATTGTTTAAAGCAGTTCACACCCCAGCAACACGCAGACAGGGCAAACAGTGCTTGGGAGCTGCAACCCCAGATTGGGAGCTATGTGCACTCTTCTGTCACTGTATGTTTGAGGCGACCTGGATACAAGCTTTGGGAAGTGCCTACCTACACTCCTACACAGCTGGCAGCCAGGTGTGCTCCTGCCCCAGTCACCATGACCATTTCTACACATCTGTACTTCCCACAGGGTGGTGGGCAAGAGGGATTCTCAAACAGGAATGGTGGAGACACTGTTTGTAGTGAGCCCTGTGCTGAGACGTGGGTTAAGCCTTCCTCACCCATTATTCTTTGCACAAAAAAATATGCATTCAGAGACAAATGAACTGATCAGCCCAGACGCTTCACTGATGAACAATGATAGTCACTAAGGAGCCTGTTCTCCGTTTACTTCATCTAAAATTTTCTCCTCTCACTTTACCATGGCACCTCATCATCCAACCAAAGGGACCCTGTCCTGCTGGACACCATCAAATGGGACTTCAGCAAGACTAGAGCTGCGAGATCAGATTCAAAACACTTCAAGGCTTTCCCATAACTATGTCCAAACTCACCCATGCTGGTGTAACACACCTCTCCCTCTCAGCTTCCTGTTGACTAAAGTGTCAGCTGATTGTTTTCTGACTGATCTAGATCTAGGGATTTTTAGCTGATTATTTCAGGTTTAAGAAGATGCAGACTACATCTGTTAGAAGGTTAGAGGGAGAAAACATAGGCAATGCAGTTGTTCACTGAACTCTGCTTTTAATTCAAAATAGAGTTTGGGATGCGTTTAGCTTGTCTGGTTTTTGCTGTAAGCAAGCAATCAGAAAAGCTGTTAAAGGTGTAATTTAGAACAAAGAACAAACAACCACATTGCTTAGACATTAAAGATGCATGCTAAGCACAGAAGTTAAAAATTAAAAGGCTTGATTTTTGACCAGGGTTCAGTTCTAATTTAGTGTCCAAACTCATCCAATTCTTAACAGACAGATAGAAACACCAGGGTTGATGTATGACTATATAAAGATACAAAGCTGATGGCTAATTAAAAAAAAAAAAAATTCACTAAAAGAAACAGTGGTCAGATCTGCACCTGTAAATTTGTCTCTTCTGAACTTCTCAGGCCTAGGACAGTTTACAGAGGCTGAAGGATCTGCCCAGTGCATTATCCAATAAAGCTGTAATTGCCACTGGCGTTCAGTAATCTTGTGGTCAGTCTGTCCTTGGATAAAACCAGGTTTTTCCACATAAAAACCATTTTACATTACAAGCTGTGTTTCCAATTTCACATTTAAGTTTCAGCATTAAATCCTATACCTTCATCATGACAAGCTTTTTTGTTATTTTTGTTTAATCATACTACAGCAAGGCTACCTGTAGCCATGCTCATTTTTTGAGGGAACGCTGGTAATGACAAGTCATACAAGTCATACAAATCTAAACTAAAGACTGTCTCTCTACCTGGGTAATAATATAAGTACCCAACAGCAGCAGTTAATCCTTCAGATTTCATCCATCTTTGCTGTTCTACAATTTAAAGTGTTCTATTTCATTAACTGAACCTCTGTTTTACAGCAAGCAACAATATTTATGTGTGTCAGAGGCTTCCTTTCTTAACTGGCTATTAATGGCAGGAGGGTCTCTTTAGAGGTACTATTCCTGAGGCATTTCCTTCACCTAAGGCCCAATTCAGTTTGCAACAAAGCCATCAGATTTCAGGGAGAGCAGACTTAGTTGTTTTCATGGGGGTCCACAGTAGCAATGTGTATTTGGACTTCACCACTTAATCTTTCCAAGTACATGTAGTGTGAGCAGAAATTTCCATAAATAGGAAGGTCATGTTGTAGGGAATTGGGCTGCATCTTGCACAGAGAACCAGTATTGATTTCAACTCTGCAACATATCGAAGAGA
Organism: Balaeniceps rex; assembly: GCA_013401315.1. Classification (NCBI taxonomy): domain Eukaryota; kingdom Metazoa; phylum Chordata; class Aves; order Pelecaniformes; family Balaenicipitidae; genus Balaeniceps; species Balaeniceps rex. The sequence continues at coordinate 30,776 of VYZW01003280.1, read as the reverse complement.
AAAGCAGAAAACAGCCCCAAGTTTACCAAGTTTCTCATATAAGCCACATCACATTTCACAGTATCTAAAACAATGGCAGTTATTTGCCAGGGAGGTATTTTTTCCAAGGATTTAAAGAACAAACAAAAATCATCTAATCTCAAACTAAGAAAAAAAGAGCCTTAGTTGATATGGTTCCCAAACATCTAATGCATATTCATAACTAGAGCACAGATTTCCAGAAGACTGGATCAAAGGTGGATCCCCAGCCCACATGAATGTGAGAAACATTAAACTGATGAGATGTGAGTCGGGCCAGAACAGAAATCACAGAGTCAGGATTGCACAACGCAGCTGGCACTGTGGCGAGAAGTTTCCTCAAGGTCTCCTGGTTAGCGACACATTACAACTTCTCTCTGTCAACCTGGAATTTTATCACTGTGTCCTGGAACAAGAAGCAGTGCATGGGAACTGTGTGCTTTTTTGGTATCTTCCACTGAACAAGTGAGACTAGCAGAGAGACAGTCACTAAATGAGCTTCCAAATAACCCTCTGTGTATTTCACCTGCAGAACTGGGCCTGTGATGGAGTTTAACAGTAACAGTATAGAGATGAGAGAGTTTGTTTACCTGGAAGGCAGAATGAAGTAGAGAAAGATTAAACAGCTTCCAGTTGTCCGCTCCACCCTTTGGTCAGCACTGTCTGGTCCAGCCTGCAAGTCCCTGTGCCCTATTGTGGAGGCACAGTCACAAAGGGCAAGTACGGTTTACCCCAGCTATATCTCTAGTTACTGAAGTTCTTGGTTCTTGTCTTACTGCAAGCAGACTTCTTTGGCTCTTTCTCTGTCTCTGAGGAACAGAAGTCCTCATTTTTGCTCCTGTTCACTTCAGTGCCTGCTCTGCCCTGCAAGGAAGCAACAGATGGAATTTGAACTTGAAAAAGGCATGGGAGGTAAAGAGGCATTTCCAATTGACTTATGTTATACAAACTTTTTAGGGTACTAACAAGGGAAATAGGACAGGCTGGAATAAGTCTGAACATCCTTTGCAAGAGCATATTGAGCTATGCTGAGAAAAAGCAAGACTGGAGCCCTTGTCTTCTTGATGTTTTTCCAACCACACTTCACTCTACCAACCAAGCCTGGGCAGCATTGCCAAGCCACAAGTGCACATCCCAAGAGTGCTCATAGGGTAGAAAATAATTACTCTGTGAATATCCATCCTGGGTTTCACTGCAGTCATGCATAAAACAAAAAACAGAAGCATTAGCATTTCCCACATTTATTTAGGTGTTCTGTATGGTAATATTCACTTTCAAGGTTATGCATCTCAACACAGTATTCCATAAAGGAGAGAAACACATAGCATGTCTTTCACAATAAGAGCCAATGTATCTTCACTTCTGAAGCCAGTAACTCAGGAACAGTTTAATTACACAAGGACCTGCTGTTTTTCACAGGATGCTAACTCATTCAATATACCAGCAGACTGCTCTTGGGTAATCGATGAAGAAAAGCCCCTGCCTCACATATTGCAGAAATGTAATAGCAAATGAAACAGGAAAGAAGGAAAGAAAGTTTACCACACTAGGGATCACTACTCTAGCTCTGCCTAGCCCACAGCCTTTTTTTTATATGATAGGAAGTCACTTAAAACTTCTGAGGCATTCCTTATTTTCTGATTTAAGATACCTGGGCCTGTTTAGCAAAACTTGAAGTGCTCATTGCTGTAGCCAAAGTTGATGAGAGCTGTGCTTTAAAGGTGTAATACCAAGTACTCTGAAACTCCGAGCCCTTGATACCTTAATTGAGGTACCAAAAAAAACCCAAAACCAAAGGATATTTTAACCATTGATTCTGTGCATCAATTCCCTATGCATAAAACTAGATTAATCTCTCAGGCACTTCACAGATGAGAACTAGAAAAAAAATCTGAGAGGAAATTAGTAAGCTACTTCTCAGTGAAAAATAAGTAGTATAAAAGACAGCAGGAGAAAACAGTATACCATTTATCTCGGCTATTGTTACAAGTAAATACAGATGTGATGTTATAAGAGATAACACTGAGTGAACCTAGTATGAGGCAAGATTACTACTCTTTTATATATCATCCAAGCTAGAATGTCCTACAAATTTCTTTTCCTCTCACTTCCCACAGAGTTAGTTTAAAAACATAATTACCAAATAGGCAACAGTATCTACCATGTGTCATATGTTAAATTACCTATTTTCATTGGTATACATCCCTATTAATAACAGATTTGAGGTCTGTTCAGGATAAACACCTTCATAAGTGGGACTCTCACATACTAAGAACTGTTATGACTTGTTCCACCAACAGCCAGGATGAAATGCGTGAGAGACCACAAAAGCAGTCCATCAAAAGCACCTGAGAAAAGATAAATAATAAGCCTTCAGATCAGTAATATTAATTAGAATTTCAGGCCAAATCCAGGGTAATAACAGTAAGCAAATGAGAACATGTTTTAGCAGTATAGGGGTTGCAGGTGACAGATTCTCACAGTTTTGATATGTATTTCAGAGTTTCAGAGATTAACCACTGCCTACCTAATAGAAAAGCTGATAATATGGTCTTATTTTGTGAATTTTGTGAACAAGCCTTTGTGTTTATTGAAAAAGAGGACTAGACAGCAATAGGCCTNACTTTGGTAAGCAGGGTAACTGGCTTGAGAAGTCCACCCTTCCCCCTTTATCCATCTTCCCTCATAGCTGCAGCACTGCAATTCACACTCCCTTTTGCTCCTCAGTTGCGCAGGTCCTCAAGAGAGCACTGACCACCGTGCCTGCCTTACNTCCACCAACAGCCAGGATGAAATGCGTGAGAGACCACAAAAGCAGTCCATCAAAAGCACCTGAGAAAAGATAAATAATAAGCCTTCAGATCAGTAATATTAATTAGAATTTCAGGCCAAATCCAGGGTAATAACAGTAAGCAAATGAGAACATGTTTTAGCAGTATAGGGGTTGCAGGTGACAGATTCTCACAGTTTTGATATGTATTTCAGAGTTTCAGAGATTAACCACTGCCTACCTAATAGAAAAGCTGATAATATGGTCTTATTTTGTGAATTTTGTGAACAAGCCTTTGTGTTTATTGAAAAAGAGGACTAGACAGCAATAGGCCTACGAAACTGTCTATCTGAGAACAAAGTTACTCAGTGTATGACCAAAATATAGCTATCCTGCAACACCCTTGCATGCCAACCATTGATTTGTATACTGAGATATTTATAGTGTAAATATATTTTGTTATATTAAATTAAATGGGAAAATACGAAGAACATGATAGCTCAAGATAAGCCACATTTTAGCAATTCTTAACTGATTGCTAAGGAACAATACCTAAAATACTTCCTTTGAAAATAGTACCTGATTCAGCCAACCTGCAAAACTACTTTGACAAGAAGAGACCAAATTCATGAATGCATGAGGTCAAAAGGANCTTTGCAACCCAGGAGGAACACGATAGCATGCCTGAAGAAGCTAGATCCACCTGAGCTACCATCAGGAGAGCATACAATGTTATTTTTATAGCCACTTCACAGAATAGACAACTGTGAGGTGGAAGTTTGCCATCAAAAAACAGCTTAATGGTGTGTTTTGTATTTTGCAAGATATCTAACTGAATTCCTCTTTCCTCTCAGCACTCACAAACAAACTGTATAATCCAGTTCCAAAATTTAAGATTTTTCCTGATTAGGTTACTTCTAAAGACCTCATCACAGTAAAGGGTACCCCCTGCTGTTTTACTGATTTGAATACAGAGTGATCAACATTATTCAGG